>JAJOZX010000086.1:1742500-1777500 GCA_023014485.1 Bathynomus jamesi
TACTCTCTTAATACTGCTTTTAATGATATATATATATATATATTATATATATAGCTGTAGGTCCTCTCTGCCACATGATCTTTGTCATTACGAAGGAGAATAAACAGTCCCAGAACTTTTTAATGCATACAGGATGGCCAAGGCGTATTAATGTAGAGGTGAAGTTATTAATAACCCCAAAATTTAAAAAAAAAAATTACAAATTACTAACTAGTAATGAGTGAAATGTTAATAAACATAATTGACGTGTGTACATTAACACTGAAATTCTTTTGGAATGAATTGTTTTTGGTTTATTAAACAAATATTTTTTGGACAAATTAAATATCTGAGAAAGCATCGAGAGTTATTTATAACTGAATTAGTATTTTTTGGAATTTAGCAAAGTATGAAAAATTTATCTAAGTCAGTTAATTGTCGTTCCTTCATGGTTACAAAAGTGTTGTCGCGTTCAATGTATCATGGTTCTTCACAGCGAGATTTGAGCTGCTAAGCAACGTTGGGCTTGATGAGTGTTGAATGGGTGGCCCCTATCTTCCACATTTAGATGATATAACGATTCGTAGAGAGCTGGATCCCACATTTCCTTGGACATTGGACACCGAAATTTATACAAAATTAAAAAGTTAATAACTTGTAATGAGTGAAAATCTAAAAGATATATTTGACGTGAGTATATTAAGACTGAAATTCTTTTGGCATTGATTTGTTTTTTGATTTATTGAACAATGTTTTTCCCCCATTTTAAATGAAGTGTTTATGGAGAAATAAATGAAATTTATTCGAAGCAAGTACACAAGGTAAATTGACATTTCTCCATTTTGGTTTGATTTTAATTGTTTGGAAGAATATATAAGGGATAACTGAACATTTCTAAGATGGAGCAATTGAATTACTCTCTTAATACTGCTTTTAATGGTACGATTTTTTATTAACTTTTGACCATTCCTGCCACTGGTACTGGAAGCACTACCAACTGGATTCAGCCATTAATGTATATGTATACCGTTTTTGAAATTATTCTCTTAATATGGCTATCTCATGTGAATATCTCCTCTCTGTGATATATATGTAAAGGTTAATTGAATTGAATTTTAGTTATATATAAAGAATGACTAAACAGTTGACCATTTCCTGCCGCTGGTAGCTGGTGGCACTACCAACTGGACTGATCCATTAATATATATGTATACCGTTAATGAAATTACTCTCTTAATACTGCTTTTAATGGTATATATACGGTTTCTAAGACAATTAAGATGCATTATGTAACATCTCGCCAAATAATTAAATAGTACTATCTGGCAACCACTCCATATATACCTAAATAAAATAAATATCTGGTAACCCCTCCGTATACAAATAATTAAATAGTGCTATCTGGAAACCCCTCCATGTAAAAGTAAATAAAATAAATAGTGCTATCTCGCAACCCCCTCTAAACCAAAAACCTGCCAACCAGCTGATGCTGGGCTATTATGCGTCTGGCGGTCCTAGGCGAAGGATGCCCGCTCTCTCCTCTCTCTTTAGGTTAAGGTTTATCTTCTTAGGTTAGGATACCCCTTTTGGGGTGAGGCTATCCCACCTTCTCCCCCAAAGTTAGGGTTCAGGTCGGAGTCACCCCTTCGGGGGGAGGTCACCCTCCCTTTTCACCTCATTTCTCCCCCTTCATGCAACTTGGGGGGTCACCCCTCCCTTTGTTGCATACCCCCCTCCCCATTACCCATACCCCCATTTGCAATACCCATTCCCCTTTGCAACATTACCCCTACCTCCCTTTGCAACACTGATCAATATTGCACTCGAACATTTTGCGGTCACACTACTACTCTTTATGTTCGATATGGATCGGGCATTTTTTTTAAATTTTCGTCATCTCTCAGTTTAACTACACTCCTAATGTCTCTCATTTGTTCATTTTCGAGTTCAGCGACCATGAAAACATAAGAAAAGGCATATTACATGTGAAGGGTAGCAGTTTTTTTATCATTAAAACAAAAAATCGATTTTTTTGGCCGGCATTTTGAAAAAACCTACTGAATCAGGTCAAAAATTCATTTTAAGTCTAAGAACTAGCGCGGATTCGTATTCAGCAGCCAAAATGGCTATAGAAACCACTCGTCCTATAAAAAATGTTAGATTCCCCCACCCCTAATACCCCTAATAAATACAGTTAAGTTGTTTGTACTCGCCACAAAACATGAAAATCATCCGCTCCCGGAGATTGTAACTCCTCCCTCTGCTAATACTGCGCAGAGAGACACTGAGTGAGGCGCATTGTTGTGGAAATAATTACAAGTTTGACCTCTTATTGGATTATGATAACAAAGCATTACTGCTTCAACTGGTGATGAACTACGTACGGAAGCCTCTATGTACTTGGCAATGATGCTGCGAGCTTCTCCTACCCTAAATAAATGTATGGACGGAGCGAAAATTTTTAAAAATTAATTAATGAAACCTTTGTTCTACCTATGATTTAATTTCTTAACATCATACAATGTCCGAAAACGGTTTAACGACATCTGGTCGACGTAACATAAAATCGACAAGTTAATGTGGGTTAGATTAAATTAGTTTAGGGTAGTTTAGCATAGGTTATGATACTCTAGGTTAGGTTAGGTACACTTAGAGTGTCGATGTTACGTCTCGTCAACCAAATGGATATAGATTCGTCGAAAACTTTTTTCTTGCATAACGTGCCGGAACGGCGTTCCGGTACCTTTTATTTTCATCATACAGAAGAAAATTTAATATTCTTAATTTCATTCAGATTTTATTTATTTATTTATTTATTAAGGGGTTACATGACAAAATTTTAGGAACAGGAAGGAGGGTTTTTTTAGAGTTGGGATTGTCACGGGATGTGATGGGGCAACAAATGGTAAAGATTGTAGGAAATTTATAGCAGGGCTCCGGAACCTTTCTTTCTAGAAAAAAGCAGTATATATGTTACAGTCAAAGTATGAAATTCAGGTATTCTATACAATACCTTGGCATTCTATACATTGCCGAATGGTTTTTAGGCAAAGTAATGAAGGTTAATGAATGAATGTTAATGAATGTTAATGTTAATGAATGTTAATGAGGGTTAATTGAATGCCAGGTGGTCCAATATAGGGTGGTCCAAAAGTCCCTATCTATTTTGCTGAAATAATAGTATTTTAGGATAAAAATGTAATAACACAATTAGATGTATATTTATTTATTAAGCTTAGCTCTAAGATTCGACGTGAGCACCATCAGTGCTTCTGCAAATCTCAAATCTGCCCACTGCATTGCGGAACACATTCTCAAGCATTTCTGGGGTTATTTTAGCGGCTGCCGCGACAATGCGGGTTCGCAGATCCTGCAGGTCTGTAACTCTTGTTTTGTAAACCTCAGACTTTATAACGCCCCACGCAAACAAGTCTAACGGTGTTAAATCCGGAGATCGTGCTGCCCAGCGCCTGTTTCCACCACATCCAATCCAGCGATTTGGTAAGAGCTCATCAAGGTAGGCCCGAACGATGTTTGCATAGTGACATGGAGCTCCATCTTGTTGAAAGACAACAGTGTCGAGAATGCCATCTGAACGAAGCTGGGGTTCAAGAAACTGCTAAAACATGTCAAGATAAATTGACCCTGTTACCGTAGCTTCTGCAAATAAAAAAGGTCCGTAAATCTTCGATTCTGTCACACCCAACAAGGCATTAACTTCAGAAGAATCTCTTTCCTATTCGTAGAACTCGGCTGGTTTTTCATTAACCCAGATACGGCAATTATGTCGATTAATCTTTCCGCATGTGTGGAATGTCGCCTCATCGCTGAACAGAATGTGATTTAATACGTTTTTGGTATTTTCAATCAATTCTGTGCATGTACCAGCTCCTCTTGAATAATCCTCTTCGTGTGACTCGTGTAGCACTTGAATATGGTAACTTTTCTTTTTTAATGTTGATTTTAAAATCCTTAGAATAGCCGTTTTTGGTGTGCTCAGTCTACGTGATACTGTGCGAGTTGACATTCTAGGATTTGCTTCAAAGGTATCTCTTACCAATTCGACATTTTCTTGAGAGGTACCTGGACGTCCAGATCTTGCCTCATCATGAACATATCCTGTTCTTCTAAATTTATTGACCAGCTCGCGAATTGCTTTGTCTGTAGGTCCTGGTTTGTGAGCTCTTCTTTCGAATTTTTCTCGAATTTCTTTGCACTTCTTCCCTTGTATACGTGGTGTTACTAGCATCACACGTTCTTGGACATCCATCATCATCTATGGCCTCTAGAAAATAAAATGGAAATATCATTATTTCATCAAAATAGATAGGGACCTTTGGACCACCCTGTATATACATAATACATATACTGTGCATATATCTTTTCCAGTAGTTACCCTATCCCACCCATGACCATCCCAATCTAAGAGAGAGTCCTTATGTTTAAAAATTTGTCACGTAACAAATAAACGATAAAACAGTAATGGAAATTGTTTAATTTCATTAACATTCATTAAAAGGTACTGGTACACTGTACTGGTGTGATCCAGCAGAAAAAAGCACTGTAAATATATATAAATATCACACTTGGAGTTTCTCTACAGAAAGAACCAACCGGTAAAAGTCCAAATTATAAACGTTGTGAATAGCGTTTTCCAACCTTGATTATTGAGTAAAATCAGAACTACTGTACACTGTACAGACCACCACTCAAGATTCGTTTAATCCACGTACCCGTCAAAGAAACCCATGTTGATGAATGCAGGCGGTTGAATTCTTATCTGAAACCTTCTGAGACTCGATGAGGAACACTTGAACGTGACACCACTGCACCAGCACTTCGTGCAGCCTTTCTCGTTCTCCATATCCAAGTGGAAGTAGCCAATTTTGCAAGTGTCGCAAAGTTCTCCTTGCGCGCGAGCCTGAAATGTTTATTGAGGGGAGAATATATACTGAAGTATAATGACTCCTTCGATGTATTCTGGTTTTTGGTTTATGAATATATATGGGAACACTGAAGTAGATCGGATGGAATACAGTCGGATCCAAAATCTGAGACTGGAATAACGTCCAACTAGTATTAAGTTGAATTGACCAGATTGGAAGAAAGTCGAACGTACTGGAATTAAGTCGAATACTCTCACACTGGAATTAGATAGAACTACTCCTTAATGTATGGTCAAGCTATTATTACATTAGGTTAGGTTAGGCCAAGTTAGATTACTTTAGGTCAAATAGACTAGACTAAATTAGGTTAGATTAGGTTAATTGAAGTTACGACGAACTTCCCAGCACACTTGGACTCTTTTTACCTGTAATCCCTCTTACTATCAATACACTATTTCTGGCCCCTTAGGGTCTTCTGATTACAATCTTATCTCCTTTTCTTCCACAACTAAGCTGTGTAATTCTCTTTAGTATTTCGCTCCACCCACAATCTGTCTTCTTTTAGAAGCCGGGTCTATAAACATCGCTGCATAGATTAACTTCCCCCCTTTTTTTACCCTGTTCACTGTCCCATTTCCCCTTTTTTTTCCATTGTGGCTTAGATCAGGGCACTATGTGCCCGTGCCACAGTGGACCCCCCTCCCCATCTTAAAAGAGGTTTAGGTCAAGAACAGTGCGAACTAGAATTAAAATGGATGGAACTACGTTGAACGCAACCATATTCCAGTTCGACTTAATTCCTCTAACTTTTATATATATATATATATATATATATATAATATATATATATATATATATATATATAATATATATATACACAGTATATATATATATATATATATATATATATATATATATATATATATATAATATACTGTGTGTATATACACACAATGATACTCATAAGTATTCGTACAGAGAAATATTTAAGTTATATTCGTCCTTATGTTTTGTGCCATGCAGAGGCTAGTTATGTAAAGTTTACCTTCGTTTGGAAAAATTTAACAAATAAAAAAATTGGTTCAACTCCAACATATAATGTAAAGCATCAAAGAATTCGAGGAAAGTAAAAACAAAATGTTAAAATGCCAATGTTTTCGTACATTTATTTACGAACTTATTACTTTGAAGGCTTGAAGAATTAAAAATTTTTGTAAGTAGTTGGCTGTTTATTGATTGAAGATTGTTAGCAATGATTCCTCTTTCACGTAGGTCAAGCTTGTTGCCCCTCCTCTTGAGTTGGCCTGGTGAAGTAGAGAGTTGGTTTCTTGTACTCTCCACTTCAAATAGCCAAGTACGCCCGCTCGACTCATCTAGAATTGTTCTGAGCCTGGCGTCTAGTCTTCTTTTGAAGATATTCACCACTACATCACTCGTGTTCCTTAGTTCCTTGGGCAGTTGGTTGAACAGTCTCGGTTCTCTTACAACAAGACTATTTTCCTTCAGGGTTGAGGGTAGTAGTATGGCCGAAAACAAGACGAGTGCAGAGCAATTGCAATGTTGATCAAATGAATGCCAGTGTCACTCACTCCACCCACTTGCTGCAAGGTAACAACACCCCTCCCCCAGTGCCAACCCCAGGGTGCCAAAAAAAGGGGGGAATCCCCCATCTTCTCTTTGGGGAGAAGTTGGGACGGCCTCACCCCCCAAAAGGGGTATACCTAACCTAAGAGAGGAGAGGAGTAGAGAGAGAGGAACAGACCATCCTGCGACTGCGAGATGCAGAAGCTTAATGAGAGCTAACGTAGCATCACTTGGCTTGGAACTCGAAATCCGCCAGTTGGCTTAGAAGATTAAGAAAGCAGATGTATGTGTATATATATGTAACTTTTCAGCTGTCAGATTGCGCTATTCAGATATTCTTGACAGTTGGCTTAGAAATCCGATAGTCGGCTTAGAAGGTGTAAATGGCAGATGTATGTATATATAAGGTTGTTAGGCATTGAATTACAAGTGAACAATGGTTGCATATTAATTGTAAACTGCTATTTACCATATAACAACGGCAGTAATCTAGATGAATACATTGATTTGCTGTACAAAATTAAGTCATTATCAGATAACCCCAAATATTCTCACGGTATAATAATGGGGGACTTTAACGCACATGTGAACTCGGAATTCTTTGTAGAATTGGGTAACATGTGCGAGTCGGCCAATTTAAGTATAAGTGATGTAGATGTATTAGGGGTAGCCTGTGGTAATTTAACATACGTTAGTGATATGAGTCGTACCGCCAGGTGGATTGATCATTGTCTCACTAATAATAATCTAAAGGATCGAAATGTTAGAGTTCATATTCTGCATGATTTCCTTCTTTCTGATCATAGACCATTAGAAATATTAATTAACGTTACCAATTTATGCGCAACACGACTTAACAAGAACTTAATAGGTAAGAATAATCGCGTCGATTGGTCCAATGTTACGATGCAGCAGAGAATAGAATACAAAGACAGAACAAGTCACCTCTTTAATAATTTAGAAATTTTGCACCTTGCCTGTAATAATCCTTGCTCAAATGATTCTCACTGTGAACTCATAGATAGGTATTATAGTAAGATAATATCCTTGTTAAGAGAAGCAGGAAGCCCCCTGATTAAATCTTACAACTATCATACTAAGATTATTCCTGGATGGAATGATTTTATTGACCCCATGAAGAGGGAATCGAAAGACGCCTATGATTTGTGGTGCTTTCATGGTAGACCCAGATTAGGACCAGTATACTTGAATATGTGTAGAAGTCGGGGTCAGTATAAGGCGGCCATACGGCGATGTAAACAGGAAGAGTCTATTCGAGCATCAAAAGCCTCTGAAGCTCGCAATAAATAACGATAATAACAAATTTTTGAAATTTGTTAAAAATCAAACGGGTGTCAAAAATGTCCTCCCTCCGACAATCGATAGGGTGTCGGGGGAGGATGAAATTGCAAAGCTGTGGAAAAACCACTATTCTAACATTCTTAACAGTGTGAGTAGGGATAATCTTAAGATAGATTGCAGCGAAACGACTGTGGGAGGGACAAGGGAAAATACTTTGATATCATTTTCTGAAGTAAAGTGGTTAATTAAAGAGTTAAAGACTGGTTCTGCGTCAGGGGTAGATGACTTATCGAATGAGCACTTAAAATATGTAAATGACGTAGTATGTCTGCATATATCATTGCTCCTATCAGCCATGCTGGCTCATAGCTATATCCCTGCAGAGTTCATGAGGGTATATATCTTGCCCCTGGTCAAAAATAAGTACGGAGACATTCTGTCCAGCGATAATTACAGGCCTATTGCTGTCGCTTCCTGCTTCTCGAAACTACTAGAAAAACTCTTGTTACTCCGATTAAATGATTTCCTATGGACATCTACTCAGTTTGGCTTTAAAAGGTCACACTCAACTGACCTGTGTATCTATGTACTTAAAGAAACAATATCTAAATACATTGACAGTAATTCAACTATTTATACCTGTTTCCTTGATATAAGTAAGGTATATGATAGGGTGAACCACAATATTTTATTTGCAAAACTAGAAGATAGGAAGGTTCCCATGTACATATTAAATTTATTGAAATTTTGGTATTCCCACCAATCTTTCACTGTTAGGTGGGCAATGTACTATCCGAGTGGTTTGGCTTCTCTTGCGGGGTGAGACAAGGCTCCTTGCTCTCCCCTATGCTGTTTAATGTGTATATCGACGGATTAATTGCTTCACTTAATGAGGCAATAGTGGGATGTTGTATAGATAACACAAGGATAAATAACTTAGTTTATGCCGAAGATATGGTGTTAATAAGTCCCTCTGTTGAAGGTGTGGATCGGCTACTAAAAGTCTGCGAAGTGTATTCGCAGAAACATGATAGTCTTTTTAATATAACAAAAACTAAGGTTATGCAATTTCATCCTAAAAGCGGTAATCAGCCAGCTGATATAAGGTTTAAAATGAATGGTGAAGTAATTGAGGAAGTACCAGCTCCTTCAGTGATGACTCGGATATAAGAAAACAATCTCGAAGCCTGTGTGCTAAAGCGAATATGACCATAAGGAACTTTCGATTCTGTACAAGTGAAGCTAAAGACACCATCTTTCGTACTTTCTGCAGTAATATGCACGGACAGCAACTGTGGGTGAATTATAAAAAAGGCCCTGGCAGAACTCTAAATTTGCTATACAACAGGTCTTTTAGACTCTTACATAAATTACCCCCGAGATGCTCAGCTTCGCAAATATTTGCTACCGGCAATGTCCCGAGCTTCCCGGAGGTAACAATACGTGCTCAACACAGTCTAATGCAAATAATTAAAAAATCAACCAATCCGATCATCCAAGCTATCCATGAATCCTGCCATTTATCTTCTAAGCTTTGGACTTCTTGGTACGAAAACGTCTGTCTGTAGCTCCACTTAACTTCGACATTACAGTATTATTTCTAATCAATTGTATATATTTCTATCCTTAGTATATGAACTATCATTGTGTTAATAATATTTGTCATATGGACTATAGTGTGCCAATAAACCTTTTCATTTTCATTTTCATATATATATATATATATATATATTATATATATATATATATATACATATATATATATATATATATATATATATATATATATATATCGTTTGAGCTGCCAGATTGCGTCATAAAATATTCTTGGCAGTTGGCATAGAAATCTGTCAGTCGGCTTAGAAGGCGTAACTAACCAAACCATTTGGTATATATATATATATATATATATATATATATATATATGCAAATAACTGCAATGACCGCGCAGCATATAAATGAATAGAAACGACATAAGTACCAAGGAACGTTTCTGCACACGAGGAGGGAGACAACGAAACAATGAAAAATGAGGCGAAGAACCAAAAGAATTAAATAAAACACCATTACATCATTCTCTTTATTTAGACGAGTTAAAGGAAATAATTCATGAAATATAGAGGAAATAAATATACATTGAAAAATAATATACAGCAAAAATACACACATTAAACGAAGGATATATATACATTCTTAAATAATAATTTAGTACAGGATAAAACTATATAACCATTTATATATACGAACAAATACGCCCTTTTATTTATATATATTTATATATATATATATATATATATATATATATATATATATATATATAAACACCAAAACTTATATAAAAAATAGTACTAGTACAGGATAAAACAATACATATATATATATATATATATATAATATATATATATATATATATATATACAGCAAAACTTATATAAAAACAAAATACATACACTTTATATTATACCGCGTTTAACTAAAATACTAAACTCGCACGTGATCGAGTCTACAGTTACATCATTGTTGCTTTGTACTATACAATAAATAAGATTTAGCATTATTTCACCATTCAAGGTTTGCGTTCAATACTATTTTTGTGCCCACCTTACAATTGGCATATGAGGGGTATCACTAATCTGTTCTTTTCTTGTACCTACACCTGCAGGTATTTTATAACGATCCTCACCCCACTTCTCAACTATCACGAAGACTCTATTCATCTCCTCAACACTGAAATAAACAACATTACGTTTACCAGAGTTTGCTTTTCTACAAGTCGTTTCAAGTACATAGTTAATGGCACCGGTTTTACGTCTGAACACAAGCAATGACTTCGTCACGGACACGTCGAATACGGCATTGAGAATGCTGCTCAAAGGAAGCTCAATCGTTTTCTATTGTGAGAGTGTAAAACCAGTCGGGTCAAGCTCTGAGATGACTGTGAGCAACCGGTGCGCTGTTTGGCTCGGGTACAGGTGTGGAGGAGTGAGTCATACCAAGCGTTAATGTTTCGTGTACGGGTTTGTTCCAGCATGAAAGAATCATGCGAGTACTTGTACCCATTATACCGGGCTATTTTCCGATACATGGGGCAATATCGGTTTTAATGTTTTATCGGAATGCGTACTGGACGTTCATTTCCACAAACTAAACACATTAACAATCCGGCGCACTATATGAGAGAAACATGTGCCCGTATTTATCCTTTTTGTTTAACAGTCTATACTCGTGATATATATGAATGTAGTGGTAAAAGTACTTCTCCATGATGACAAGGTTTACATTCTCAGCCGCAGGGTACGCGTACTCGGTATGATGCAGCATGACATAATACCACCTGTCACACCACTCATCAACAAGACTCACTATCCATCCCCTTTGCTTCTCTTCTGCTTGTTTCTTTCACCTCACGGTATATGTACGCTTTTATGCAGTTTAGCCCTACAACGTAGTCCATTACATCGTTTATACCGCGAAATCCGGCAATGCTCCTGCCAGGATGTCCATAGAGTATTTGAACATCTTGTTCCTCAAGCTTCGTGCGGTTCAATGTAGCCTTAAAAGTCTCAAAAGAGGGGGGAATAGGCCGTCTTTCATTATTCACCACATCTTCCGACTTTACCGAATACCACTTCATAAACGTCGAACACGCAATATCAAAAGTCGCCATCACTATTTTTTTGTCTACGTGAGAATTCTTCAAATATACGTCTGAACTCCAGAGCTTGCAGCGGCCAACTGAGGACGCAGGAGTAGAGATATGCTCAGTAGTAGCAGGAGTCACGTGACAATTTGATTGATCTTTCAGTGGGCGGAGCTTAGGACTTTTTCCTGTACATACGCACGCACACACAAAGGAGAAAATGAAACCCTAATTGAAACATTTACACATTCAAATATACGTAATAAATAAACATATCGTTAACAATAGACATACTGCATATCATTCAAGTACTATGGTACCCAAAGGGTATGGTATCATAGGTGCCAGGCACCTGGTAACGTTTCCTATAGGTGTTACCACACACCTTTGTGCCCCTAAGTTCCTTCAGACACCCCAGTTTCTGTGGCCGAAAATTTTGGGTTCCTACAGTCAGTTGGGGAGGTTGGTCGCACTCATCTTCCAAGCACACTAGCTCCTTCAACGAGTCAACGTTAACGATCCGTCGGTTCACCAGGTTAAGCGTAATGCCCTTCGCCTTCACGATATATCGGGTGGCCCAAAAAAAAGTTCTCATTTTTCAACTAGTCATATCTCAGTAACCCGTGGACCTATATAGACGATATTTTAACACAATTTATATCAAAGCCTTGTCTCACTATGTTTAAAATTTGAAAACGATATCATTTATGTTTTTCTCACAATTTAGAAAATAAGAACTCGTGTCAAAAAAGCAAATATCATGAATATTTGATTTATTTTAGCC
This sequence comes from Bathynomus jamesi, assembly GCA_023014485.1. NCBI lineage: Eukaryota > Metazoa > Arthropoda > Malacostraca > Isopoda > Cirolanidae > Bathynomus > Bathynomus jamesi. The sequence goes on from JAJOZX010000086.1 coordinate 1,754,676, forward strand.
AATTAAATGATCGATTGGACCACCGTCCTGTTGACAAACTAATCGGAGTCTCTTCTTCCACACAGAGATGCTTCGTTGCACCTCATTATTGTCAATTTCCTGCCATGATTGTAGTATTTTGTCCTTTAATTCACGTTCAGTAAATTTTTCGCGCTGTCCACGATAAACTTTTTCTTTCAGCAACTTCCAAATCGAATAATCCATTGGGTTACAGTCCGGGCTTTGAGGCGGCCACTCATTCTTGGTAATGAATTTGCGCGTATTATCATTGAGAAATGCCTGTGTGGCCTTGCTTGTATGTGACGGTGCCCCATCTTGTTGAAAACAAAAATCATTTTCTGGATAGAGACGACGGCAGTCTGGCAACAACTTTGTGTTTAAAAGTTCCATGTAATTTACGGAATTCACTTTCGTCGTTTCGGTATCAATAAAATGAACGTCAGTTTTATCGTTCCAAGAAACGCCTGCAGATATCATCACTTTTTTTTTAAATCGCGATGTCTCATGATACAGTCTATTCACCGGAATATCGCGTTTTCGACCACGTCCGTAGACAACGTCATTTTGAGGATTTCGTGGAATTTCTAGTGTAAAATCCTTTTCATCCGTGAACACTATCTTCTTAACACCATCAACTGAAAATTTATTAAGCAAATGTCTGCACCTTGTTTTTCTTTTATCCTTCACATTTTCGTTTTTTCTAGATGTGGGAATCCTTTTGAATGGTTTTAGGTTCAGCGATTTTACTACACGTTGCACAGAACTCCTACCAATACTCAGATTTTTGGCAATTGTCCGTTGCGATAAATGAGTCCCTGGTTCATTTTCTTGAGAGCAGATTTATCATTTATGTAATCCACGTTTCTGTGTTGTTGCTGTTTTTGGCCTGCCACTTCCTGGTTTCCTGGTGGTGGTTCCTGTATCGCGAAGCTTCTTTAACAGTTTGTCTAGTGTACGTCTCTTCCAACCTCTCCCTGGAAACTCTCGTATTAATCTTCCACTCTTCCATCCTTTGTCAATGTAGCAAGCTTTAATGAGAGCACAGTCTTCTTCTGACAACGTCATGATTGCGACTGAAGGACTGAAGGATATGTAGTCTGTAAGCTCGTAAACTCTGAAACGGGCGTAGCCTACGCATGGCCTAAAATTCGCCAAAAGGCCGAGCATAGACTACAATCGATATTTGTTTTTTTTACACGAGTTTTTATTTTCTAAATTGTGAGAAAAGCATAAATGATATCGTTTTCAAATTTTAACCATAGTGAGACAAGGCTTTGGTGTAAATTTTGTTAAAATATCGTCTATATAGGTCGACGGGTTACTGAGATATGACTAGTTAAAAAATGAGAACATTTTTTTGGACCACCCGATATATCAGCTCTTTCCCCACACTCACCCGCATCCCATAAGTTTTTGGCCCTGTTGAATGTTGATACAAAGGAGTCAGCTTATGCACCTTCACCATACTCATCCTTGATCTCATCAGTGAACTCTCCGAGGAATTCCCCAATAGGCGGCATGTATTCACCCTCCCTCTCTGTGAATATTACGCTATCTGTGTCAGCGTACAGCACCCTCCGCCCAAGAGAGTGCAGTTGTTCCCAAAGCTTGATGCGTGCGTATGCCGTTGTGAAACTGGCTACAGGTATGTTTGTAACACGTGAGGTATCTGTGGCCAGTTCGGTGATGTTGTACTTTATTATGTACGTGTTACCAACATTCATGATCTCCATAGCCTCCTTATCGGGGGCATTGGCATAATCCCACACCTCGTTATAACTTTGGGCAAGGTGAACGTTCCCCTTACCTGTATTCTGTGCAAACTTGCCCCAAAGATTATTTAGGCATAACTTTGCACTAAAGCGCTACCCAGGGATCTTAACAATTTGGGCCCGGTCAAGTTGTATCCCTTCACGGTCACGGTAACGCTGAATATAAGCCGATTTTTCACCCTCGCTCTCAACCCCTCGGGGTAGCCTAATGCTTTTACTTTATCTTTCAAAAAAGTATTTATATACGGCGTGAAAAGGTTGGGGAGTTTCTGAAACCTCCACACCTCATATATCTTCAATATTCTGTAACCATGGCGAACGGCTAGGGACAGCTCAGGACTTGTATATACATCTCTGATCTTCTGTTGGTTGGTTGTATGATTACAGGACCTATTATTTTCCTCTGCGCACTTTACGCACAGGGGAAACATGAGTTTGTGATCTATAACGACGGGTAAGATCGGAATCCATAAATCGCGAGGGGGGAGCACGTCTACGAAAGAAAGACCGAAATAGTACTTGTAGGGATATAAAGAACAGAAGTCGTAGTAATGGAGTTTCACGCCCTCCGTAGGTTGAAAGTATAGCTTGAATGGGTTTGTACGTCCTCCGAACAAGCTATCACCGCATTTGAGAGGATCCAACACCAGTGAACGCTTGATCATGTTTATTTCTTCACGGTACTATCCATCTGTTTCCATCCGTGCATCATACTCATGCTCCCACAAGATCTTGTGAGTGAACTGGGTGCCTATAAGCTGATCGCGGGTGCGAGGCCATGCAAGACTGTCAGCAGGAAATCTACCGTGGATATCTCCTACGATTCCACACTCAGGACGTGGGCACCCATGCCACCAGCAACCGTTACCGTTAAAGGAGTACACAGTCTTCTCACCAGTGGCACGGTTTTCACTTAGACCATCAACCCAAAAGACACGACTATTAACCTTAATGGGTACTCCTCCTGTGTTGCAGGCGTGTTTTATATATACTCCGGTCTGCTGCTGTATGTGTATGAGCCAGTAAATAGCCTTGTGCCCATAACTGCGTGGATTGATCATGTTTATTTCTTCACGGTACTGTCCATCTGTTTCCATCCGTGCATCATACTCATGCTTCCACAAGATATTGTGAGTGAACTGGGAGCCTATAAGTTGATCGCGGTTACGGGTCCATGCGAGGCTGTCGGCGGGGGATCTTCTCAGGACGTGGGCATCCATGTCACCAGCAACCTTTAAAGGGGGTACACAGTCTTCTCACCAGTGGTTGGATCCTCACTTAAGCCATCCACCCAAAAAACACGACCATTGACTTTAATGGGTACTTCCCGCTTGTTGCGGGCGTGGTTTATGTATACCGCAGTCTGTTGCTGTATGTGTATGAGCCAGTAAATAGCCTTGTGCCCATAACTGCGGGGATTGTTTCTGTGAATGACGGCTAAAGTGTCTTTAGGCATGAAATTGTTCTTGAACAAAGTAAAGCACAATGAGGCGATTGTGGTTGCGACTTGCAGCGGATCGCAGTTCAAACAGTTTATGTACGCCCTTCTAAAGGCCTGAAAACATACTCTAAGCACGCGCACATTATTCACGCAATAACGCTCACATTCATCAGCTATATTGTATGGCTTAGTTTCATTAAAACTGTTGTAGTAGCGGTCAAAATCTTCACGCTCACTATCACTCATGTTGGTGTAGTCAAAGTATTGTTTGGGGGGAGGTACTCCTACGTAATTTAAAGTGTCGCTAGTGAGGAAAATGTAAAGGAAATACCCTTTTGAAACTTCGGTGGCTGCACCCATCACCTTGGGTAGCTTGGCTAGTTTACAAGGTGTGAATAATAAAGTACCTTTAAACTGAACATTACCTCTTATCTGCATTTGTATAAGCTTGCTCCCTCTTTTCAGGGGATCGCCCGTGAATATCTCTGATGACCCGTGCTCAAGCAGTTCCTTATAAAGGAACTATGTGTCAAATTTTGCCTCGTTATGGGCAAGAATATATACTAGTTTTTTTAACTTGTCCGCTAACTTGACAATATAGAACACAAAAAGTTTCACAGGGCTGTCGTTTGCGATCGTTTTAAAAACGTTTGTCCGTTTACCACATTTGTGACAATCATCACACTCAACCTCCATGCACTCATCGTAGATAGTCTGGCTTACAAGTAGATGTGGGATAACCTCTTTGGTTTCAGGGTTTGTGTAAGTTTCTATATCGTAGTACAGTTATACAAGGTCTATTTTTAGGCTTAACGTCTTTCACATAACATACATGCTTCACTCCATCCGCCTTATATTTCTCATGACTTGTAAGACAGTGCACTTCATCACATTTATGCTTAACTTTCCTCCAGTTATCCATCATATGAAACATACCACATTCACAGATTCTCATTTTCCTGCAAGTGTTAAGTGACTTACGGAACTCAAAGCATTTATTATTGAAAATGTACGTCTGCACACATTACATTCCCTCTTCTCAGCTTCAACTACACGACTTTCACATTTGGAGCTTTTACACTACTCACATACCATGTGGCATTCCTTACAATGTTTCACTATATCATCCGCAAACTCGAGACATCCCTTACACAAATCATGATGCCTTCCATATTTTCGACTTTTATCATAACTAGCGCAAAGGTCCCTTATACTGCGAATAAGGAGATACGTTGTTCCTGACAATCCTAAAATAAGTAGGGGTCTTGTACGATCTCCATTCTAAATACAACTATACGAACATTCATTTCCTGCTCTACCCTTCTCAGCTCTTCAGGACCCATATTACACTCAAACTCAAGCTTACAATCTGAAGCCAGTTTACGAGCACGCTGCACAACCGTAGGCAACCAAATATTTTTGACCCAGGTATTTAGTACAGTAAACATATGGGCTAAGACTACTGCTATAAAGCAGCAACCACGCTCGGCGTTTATATGCTTTCTCTAAATATCCCGCGAATTGAAGTTAAGAGTATAAGGTGTGGCACTATGACCAACAACACGGAATACTCTGTCAATATCTACCGTAAAGTTGTCCATATTGAAGGTTGTACTACTATGAGAGGCCTGCATTATACGGCCCAAGATATATTCTATGTCCACAGCTGCTAAGCGTCTGAATGGTATTACTACCCAAAAATCATCTACATCCCCGTCATCTGTCCCGAACCCGAAGGACAACCTCGTCAGGACTTCAAGTTCGTCGCGGTTCTGAAGGGCAAACTCCACAATACGTTCAACTACGCGCCGCAGTCCGTGTTCAACAGCGTTGATATACAGGGTTCCAGGGTCAATTCTGACTACGTACCGATTTCTAGTCAGGGCCGGGGTGGGGTTAACGGAGCGTACCAGTTCGAATGTTGAGGAGTTCGTTGAAGGACCTCGTGTGCTTAGAAGATGAGTGCGACCAACCTCCCCAACTGACTGTAGGAACCCACAATTTTCGGGCACAGAAACTGGGGTGTCTGAAGGAACTTAGGGGCACAAAGGTGTGTGGTAACACCTATAGGAAACGTTACCAGGTGCCTGGCACCTTTGATACCATACCCTTTGGGTACCATAGTACCTGAATGATATACAGTATGTCTATTGTTAACGATATGTTTATTTATTACGTATATTTGAATGTGTAAATGTTTCAATTAGGGTTTCATTTTCTCCTTTGTGTGTGCGTGCGTATGTACAGGAAAAAGTCCTAAGCTCCGCCCACTGTAAGCTCAATGAAATGGTCACGTGACTCCTGCTACTGCCTGAGCATATCTCTACCCCGGCGTGCTCAGTTAGCCGCTGCAAGCTCTGGAGCTCAGACGTATATTTGAAGATTTCTTAAGTAGACGAAAAATAATGATGGCGACTTTTGATATTGCGTGTTCGACGTTTATGAAGTGGTATTCGGTAAAGTCGGAAGATGTGGTGAATAATGAAAGACGGCCTAGCCCCCCCCCCTTCTTTTGAGAATTTTAAGGCTACATTGAACCGCACGAAGCTTGAGGAACAAGATGTTCAAATACTCTATGGACATCCTGGCAGGAGCATTGCCGGATTTCGCGGTACAAACGATGTAATGGACTACTCTGTAGGGCTAAACTGTATAAAAGCGTACATATACCGTGAGGTGAAAGAAACAACGCGTGCAGAAGAGAAGCAACGGGTATGTGTAGTGAGTCTTGTTGATGAGTGGTATGATAGGCGGTATTATGTCATGCTGCATCATACCGAGTACGCGTACCCTGCGGCTGAGAATGTAAACCTTGTCATCATAGACAAGCTAAAGTACTTTTACCACTACATTCATATACGACGGTAACTCAATAAGTATCCGCACTTTATATTTTCACAATTTTATTTTCACATCTGATAGATTATAAACACATCACTTCTCAACATAGTCTCCCTGTTTCTCAATACAATTAGTCCAGCAATCTACAAACTTCCTAATGCCTTCACAAAGGAATGTTTTTGGCTGTGTGCGTAGCCAGTCATGCACTGCCTCCTTCAGGTCATCATCGCCTTGGAATCGCTGACCTCTCAAAGCGTCTTTTAGTGGTCCAAACAGGTAAAAATCCGAAGGTGCCAGATCTGGACTGTAGGCTGGATGGTCAAGAACTTCAAATTTAAGTTCTTGAAGGCATTTTCTGGTCTGTGCAGTGGTATGAGGGCGCGCATTGTCGTGTAACAGAATAACACCTTCCGACAATCTCCCTCTCCGTTTTGTGCGAATTGCTTGCTTTAACTCATTCCGAAGCATGTCAGAATACGATGCACTTGTTACTGTAGTTCCACGCTCTAGATAATGTTCAAGGATAGGGCCTCGCCTATCCCAAACCAGTGTTAGCATAACTTTACCTGCTGACGGCTGCGCTTTCAACTTCCTTGCAAAGGGAGATGTTGGATGCTTCTATTGCATGCTCTGTCGTTTCTTTTCTGGTTCATAGTGATGGATCCAGGTATGGACGCCTGCTCTCGTCTTTGGGCGCGGTATCATAATGAAGGTGAAAACTTTTTGGAGCCCATTACCACTGGAGATGAAACCTGGATCCATCACTATGAAACTATGAACCAGAAAGCAAACGGATGCTTATTTAAATGGTTTAGACTGAAATATCATGAACTTTGGTACAAAGGACTTGAGCGGTACAGGGCAGAGCTCACCTATACTGTTCACCCTGAAGAGTTGTATCTTTATGTAATGAGGTGCTGTCGTTACGACTTAGAAGATTATTTCAACTGCCGCTATGCGTTGTGAAGCATTCACGATTGAAAAGCTTGGATCGGTAAGAAAAAATTCTCGATTGTGAAGGAGTGTTTATAAACTTGAATTTAATAATGATGCTGTGGCTAACGACGCCCTCTTTGTGCGTGCTTTTGATTCTATTCTGTCCGTGTTTAAAGATAATTTGCCAACCAATTGTAAAGTGGGCACAAAAATAGTATTGAACGAAATGAAGGCTCTTTACATCGAGTATAGGCACCCGCACACCTTGAGTGGTGAAATAATGCTAAATTGTATTTATTGTATAGTACAAAGCAACAATGATGTAACTGTAGACTCGATCACGTGCGAGTTTAGTATTTTAGTTAAGTGTAGTAGAACATAAAGTGTATGTATTTTGATTTTATACAAGTTTTGCTGTTTATATATATATATATATATATATATATATATATATATATATATAAACACACCGGACAAAAAATTAGTCACCCCTCTCAGAATGTACCTAATAACGTGTGACGGCGCCTCTGGCCTTGATAACCGCACGAATCCGGCGAGTTTAGTATGCGGAGGTACGCCTGCTGGTTCAAATTCATCGTCACTGGAACGAGAGGGCCCATTTCGTGGTACGAAAAACATCCCCAGAACATCACGGAACCACCTCCAGCCTGAACAACACCTTCAGGATTAAAGGCTTCATTGGACCTGCGATGTACTCGTCGCCTCCCATCATTGGAGAACAAACCAAAACGGGACTCATCGGACCAAATTACACGTTTCCAATCTGCCGCAGTCCAGTTTTTGTGCCTCTGAGCCCATTTATAACGTGCCAATTTGTGACTTGCTGTTAACAGCGGCCTCTTCCGTGGTACCCTGCTCCAGATGTCCATCGCATGCAGTTCTCGTCGCAATGTCCGTTCGGAAATTGGTCGCTGGAGAACCTCATTGGTTTTTGGAGCAATTGTTCTCTGGTTTGAAAACGATTTGCAGTTACTAGACGAGAAACATGGCGGCGGTCCCTATTGTCGAGAATTGTTTTCCGGCCACAGTTACGCCGTCGATTTTCAGTTGATTGCGAACTACACCACTCTTTGTAAACTCGCTGGACAGTACGCGTTGACACACCAATAAATTGGGCTACTTCAGACATTTTGTGTCCGTGGGCTCTGCCAAACACGATGGCTCCTTTTTGCCACTGAGTAACGTCTGCCTCACGACCCATTTTGCAGACTATATCCAACACACACTTTGTTCTTCACCACCTCACGAAACAGATCTGATCCTGTGTGCTACGTCACCGCTACTTGTCACTTACCAATGCTACATCAGCGCCCTCTGTGTGACCTTGAACTTCCTACTATCGGTGCTATTAGGGGTGACTAATTTTTTGTCCGGTGTGCTTTTATATATATATTATATATATATATATTATATAATATTATATATATACACATATATATACACTGTGTATATATACATACATATATATATACTGTATGTGTGTATATATATATATATATTATATATATATTAATGGGCATATAGTTTTATTCTGTACTAATATTATTATTTAAGAATGTATATATATCATTCGTTTAATGTGTGTATTTTTGCTGTATATTATTTTTGAATGTATGTTTATTCCCTATATATTTCATGAATTATTTCCCTTAACTCGTCTAAATAAACAGAATGATGTAATGGTGTTTTATTTAATTCTTTTGGTTGTGTATATATAAACGATATTAAGGAATAACTGTGGAGATGGGAATATATATATATATTATATATTATATATATACACCAAATGGCTGGTTACGCCTTCTAAGCCGACTATCAGATTTCTAAGCCAACTGTCAAGAATATATGAATAGCGCAATCTGACAGCTGAAAAGTTTCATATATATATTATATATATATATATATATATATATATATATACACTATATGATCAAAAGTATTCGGACACCCCGGAAAATCCGCATTTTTGCAAATATCACCTTCGCCGAAAAGTATGCTGGGAAAAAGCGTGGCGAAACTATAATGCTGAGGTGTTCTGTTAAGTTATCAGTAACTGTTGTGAAGCCATGCCGCGCGGACGTGAAATCTCCGAGTTCCAACGTGGACTCGTCATCGGATGTTATTTAAGTAACGTTTCTATACGAAACATTGCAGCCAAACAGGATATACCAAAGTCGACTGTAGCGGATGTTATCATGAGATGGAAGCACGACGGTGCAACTAACGCGAAAAAACGTTCCGGACGACCACGGAAACTGACGGAACGTGATAGAAGAAGTCTGGTACGACATGTCAAGAAGTCCCGCACGTCCTCTGCCGCTTCCATCGCTGAGGAGGTAGGAAGAGCATCCGGTACCTCCGTTAGTACTGTAACTATCCGCAGAGAGATGCACAGACTCGGTTATTATGGTAGAGCAGCTGTACACAAGCCACTGATTACAAAAGTTAATGCCACGCGTTGTTTGGCCTGGTGTGTCTCCCGTCGTTCCTGGACCGTGGATGACTGGAAAACTGTTCTTTGGAGCGACGAGTCGCGGTATTCACTCTTCCAGTCTGATGGGCGTGTTTGGGTGTGGCGACAGCCCGGAGAACGGCTTCTTCCTGACTGTGTACGTCCAACGGTGAAGTTTGGTGGAGGGTCCATCATGGTATGGGGTTGTTTTTCCTGGCTAGGGCTCGGCCCGTTGGTTGTTATACCCACTACCATGAACGCTGACGTTTATCTCGACGTTCTGGACAATTCGGCCCTCCTTACACTGTGGCAATACTACGGAGATGGCCATTGTTTGTTTCAACAGGATCGAGCTCCCTGCCATACTGCAAGGCGTGTGCAGGACTGGTTTCGTGAAAATAAGGTGGATTTGTTAGACTGGCCTGCTCAGAGGCCCGATCTCAACCCAATCGAGCACATGTGGGACGAACTGGAGCGACGGATACGAAACCGCACACCACGCCCGGCTTCACTTGCATCTCTTGCATCAGCTCTGCAAGAGGAATGGCGAGCCATTCCTGCACAGACTTACCGAAAACTGGTGGAAAGTATGCCTCGACGTGTTGACGCTGTAATAAAAGCAAAGGGTGGACCTACTGGTTACTAAATGCCATAATAAAACTATTTTTCCAAAAACCATGCGGTGTCCGAATACTTTTGATCATATAGTGTATATATATATCTGCCTTCTAAGTCTTCTAAGCCAACTGGCGGATTTCGAGTTCTAAGCCAAGCGATACTACCTGAGCTCTCATTAAGGTTCTGCATCTCGCAGACGCTGGATGGTCTCTTCCCTTCTCTCTCCTCCTCTCTCTCTCTTAGGTTAGGTATACTCCTTTGTGGGGTGAGGCCGTCCCAGCTTCTACCCCAAAGAGGTTAGGTGGACACCCCCTAGCTTCCTTGGGGGATTCCCCCCTTTTTTGGCACCCTGGGGTTGGCATTGGGTGAGGGGTGTTGGCACCTTGCAACAAGGGGATAGGGTGGTTGGCACTGGCACTCATTTGATCAACATTGCAATTGCTCTGCACTCGTCTTGTATGCGGCCATACTACTGATGATGTTCCCTGTCTAGCCTTCAATTTGGGAACACGACCACGACACATACTTCCTTTTCTATTTTTCACTGTTGTTTAAATGTTTATAGCGTTCAAGGTAAGATTAGGGACTAGTTCTTCCATTACTTTCCAAGTGTAAATAATGGTGTACTTGTCTCTTCTTCTTTCCAATGAATATAAATTTAATTCACGTAACCTTTCCCAGTAACTGAGTTCTTTGCATACATTGATGTTGGCTGTGAAGCTTCTCTGAATCCCTTCTAGTTTACTAATTACCTTTGGTAACCTTCGGTTAACTTCCGCCCGAAATGTTCAGTCTGACGAAGGTCAAGCTTCACACTCCACCTTAGACCTACAGTTTAACGTGGAATCCGAAGCACGACCCACCAGCAGCACAGCGTCTTAACCACTAGGTCGCCCAGGGTACCCATTTATCTACCAACCACTTTCTTTATTGTGTGAAAGGCTGAACAGCTGGGTTTTGCTGCGCGCCGACTGCCATCACCGGGTCTCGATCCCAGGGCCGATGGATTCGTAGTCAGCGACGCTAACCACTACACCACCGAGGCGCATTAATGTCTTCTTTTTTGTATGGGGATATTAAGACTGAGTAGTATCCCAACTTGGGCATAATTAGCGTTATGAATAAAGGAATCATTATATTTTATCCCTTCTTTAAAAGGTTCTCATATCTGTCCAGTTATTCTTTGTGCTCTGTTTGCTGCTATCTTATTTTGTGTTTCAAAAAAAATATATATATACTTTTACTCACTTACTTTTGTTGAGTTTGAACGACGGTTCAGGATCGACCTGCGGTCGACCCCTCTGTAGCATCCCGGCTCATTTGCGGGATTTGGTGAAGGAGGGAATTGCTGTCTGATCTCCTCCTGCCCTCGTAGCCAGCCACGCATGGCTGGTCAGGGACTTTGCACAAGAATCTGTCAAGCTGCTTCTTGGAGTTATTCAGGTCGGTGTGCTGGAGATTCCTCACTTCTTTTGGAAGGACATTGAAAAGCTTTGGGCCCCGTATTCTGAGGGTATTCGTTTTCATGGCCCCTTGTCCCACCGCAGCTGGGACCGTACAAAATCTGCCTCTTCTCTCATTCCAGGTTGTTTCTATTTCATATCTGAGGTAAGGGACAGAACCCTCAAGTATTTTCCATATGTATATTATTGTGTACCGCTCGCGCCTTTTTTCAAGAGAGTAGAGTTCCAGGGATTGTAGTCGAGACCAGTAGTCTTCACCTTCCGTTTCCTCTATCCTAGATGTAAAAGTTCTTTGTATAGCTTCAATGTTCGCAATGTCTCTTTTTCTGTGTGGGCTTGTGAGTACTGATCAATACTCAATTATTGGTAGGACTAGACTCTTCCATAATTTGAGCATGATGTTTGCTTTTCTGCTGCGGAAGCTCCTCCAGATGATTCCTATTATTTTTCTAGCCGTTGTGATTTTGATTTTATAGTGCTCTCTAAATTCTGCATCCGACGCCATTATTACTCCAACATCCCTGACTTGTGGATTTGGTGTTATCTGTTTGGCTTGCAGAGTTTTGTACCTTTTTTTCTGTAGCTCCTTGTTATTACCATATCTTAGAAGTTGGAATTTTTCTTCGTTGAACTTCATATTGTTGTCTTCTGCCCACAGGAATAATGTTTCAATGTCGTTTTGTAATTTTCTTATGTCATCTTCGTTCAATATTTCCTTACATATCTTTGTGTCATCTGCGAAGCATGATACAATACTGTCCTTAATATATGCATCAATATCTGCAATCATTATTATGAACAGCAAGGGAGCCAATACTGTCCCTTGTGGGACAGAGCTCATGACTTCCGAGACTTCCGATTTAACTCCGTTTACCACCACTCTTTGCGTTCTTTGCGTCAAGAAATTAAATGTCCACCTTCCTAGCTTTCCAGTAATTCCTGTATTCTTAAGTTTGTGTGCTATGATTCCATGGTCACATTTATCGAAGGCTTTAGCAAAGTCCGTATATATTACATCAATGTTTTGTCCTCGGCACAATGTTTCTAATATTTTCTCCTGGTGGTCTAGTAGCTGTGACAGGCATGATCTTCCCGCCCTGAAGCCATGTTGATTTGGGTTGTATAAGTCTTTTTCTTATAGGTAGTAGGTAGTTTTGCTTCTAATTATGCGTTCAAAACACTTTATATTATAAGGTGAGAGGTGAGAGCCACTGGCCGACAATTTTTGGGCATTGCTCTGTTACCACCTTTAAATAGGGGGGCAATTCACGTTCTTTAAGGGGAATGGAATTTGTCCTGTGTCGAGTGATTTCTTCCATAGTAAGTATAGCGGTTTTGCAATACTCTCTTTGCATTTCTTCAGAAATTTGGAACTCCATGTGTCTGGCCCTGGCGCTGAATTGTCTCGCATCTGTGATAAGGCCGTAATTATATCTCCTTCCGTGAACTCGAAGTCCATTAATGGGTTTGTGCCGGAATTTGTTCTTGGTTGATCTGTAGCTATGTTCAAAAATTCGTCTGGGTTTTCCACTTCCCTCTCGGACTTAGGGGTGCTAAACACAGATTTAAATTGTTCCCTAAGCAGTTCACTTATTTCTTTCGGGTCATTTGTGTATTCGGCCTCTCCCGTCTATCAACGGTCCAATATTCTCTTTACACTGCATTTTCCTTTTACAAACGTGTAGAAGTATTTTGGGTAATTTTTTATGTTTTCTGCTACCTTGTTTTTCTCCTCGTTTGTCTTATGTATGAATGTTTGCTTTAGGTCCATTTCTATTTCGCCAAGTTTCCTTTCTAGTTTGAGTCTCTTTGCATCAGTTCTACATTTGTGGAGATTGTTTACGGTTTGTCTTCGTTGCCTGAATAGAGTCCTGATTTTCCTCTCGAGCTTGCTACGTTTTCTTCCCTGTCTCTCTGGAATATGTTTCAGTATTATAGGTTTGGTTTCAGTCTCCATTATACATGAAGTAGCAATTCCCAATTTACCTCCTTTAAATCTTTATTTACGTTTTCCCAATTTACTTTCTTTGAATTTATGTTGAAGCCTTCAAATATTTCATCTGCCTCTGTAGGATGCGTTTTCGGACCTCTGGGTGGTAACTTCAATTGTATATCGATGAGGTTATGGTCGGAGAACTTTGTGTGCGTTACTTTTTTATTTTACAATATATATATATATATATATATATATATATAATATATATATGTATGTGTGTGTGTGTGTGTGTGTGTGTGTGTGTGTATTTCAAAGGGGTTATTACTACATGTTCATTGAACCATAATGATTATGTCAGTTAGTTAATTATAAAATAGATTGGCATTAACTAAATTAAAATTAAATTTAAATATTTTAATATACTTAAGTGTTACAGTAAGTCCTCACTAATCTGACTTAATGCAGCGGTCGGAGAGTCGGAATATCCGAAAAGTCGGAATACTAGGGCGTCTCGTGAACCAAAATAAACGTATCAGTTTATTCCGAAAATCATAGTTTTTTTCAACACTTTAAAGTTACCGATATTTTCATCCTATATACTATTGAGCTAAAATGTGTCTGTGTGTCTGTGTGTGTGTGTGTGTGTGTGTGTGTGTGTGTGTTCGCTACCGCTTGTTCTAAACTATCGAATATTACTAATTTGATAAAAAAAATACAAAATGGCGTAAAATAAGTAAAATACTTGTGAGTGCAAACAATGAAAACAATAAGGGAGAATCGTATTAGCCTGAGACAATGAGGTGGTCTAGAGTCGGAATAAGGGAGCGTTGGAATACCGCCGGGTCGGACTACCGAGGACTTACTGTATAATTAAGATGTTTAGCATACTTAAAATATCGAATGATGAAAGCCAATCCTTGGTGCGAAAGAAGATACAAAATATTATTATTATTATTATTAAAACCGATTTTACAATTGAAAGGTATGATAATTAATCCGAATTCATATTCTATCAGTAATTATTAGTGATGAAATTATCTTTTAGTTAGGGTAAAGCATATTTAAATTATTAATTCTGATGAAATGATACTGACATAAAATCTGGTATTATAGTTTTGGTAAGTCCTTAAGCCGAGATAACCCAAACAGTTTAAAAAGTTGTTAATCATTACGGTAGTGCCCATAAGCTGCGATTAATCTCGCTTCTTTTTGAGAACATAAAATCTATACTGTTTTAAAGCATTAATTTTTTATTGTTAAATACTTTGGTAACAAATCACTTCTTCAAATAATCATTTACTGCCTATTATATTAAGTCTTGAACATTATATCGGCCATTTTTTTAGAGTTTATATCGAGTTAGTTTAGGTTAGGAAAGGTTAGGTCAAGTTAAGTTAGTTTAGGTTAAATTGTTAGGATTGGTTGTTAGGCTAAATTAGGTTAAAAGAATTGTTGATAAAATTTCCCGTCTATAAGTGAGAATGAATTCCATAGTATATTTCTCATACTGAATAGTTGGGCACAGTGCTTATGAGCACACCGCTTTCTTTGTGAAATCTTTTAAAACGGCACATCATTCAATTCAGTCAAAAACTAGGACTATCGCAAGCAATCCCTTAAATCAGGAATGGGAATCTTATGCCTTCCAGGATGGTCTGCTCCTGTCTTATTAACTTTTCATGCCCACTAGGTATGAAATGACAAAATTCAACCAACCAATTTTAGCCCATTTCCTATAGAGGGGGAGTTATACATACGCACCGCAATCAATAATGATCTTTATAGGAGGATATCATTTGGCCTATTTTCGGTACTTCCTCTAGGAACTTAAGTTCTCAACAAAACACTTTTTACATAATATGAATCAGTTTTGAAAATTAACAAGACTTACAAGGAAATTTTAAAATATTTTTAAAATTTAAATATAATTTACAAAATTGTAGTTTTAATTAAAGTTTAGTTTTAAATTTAGATACTTTGAAAACTAAATTTTAAGTAGAAATTTTAATATACTCCTAATAATAATTGTATATTACAACTTATTTTTATGTATATTTTTTAATTAAATATGTGCAGGTAGCTATAATGTAAATCCTATAAACTTCATCTTATTATGTACAGTCGATTTAAAAAGTTATATGTATCCTACCGATATTTATGAGTAACAAACCTGGAGTTTCAAGACAGGATTTTTTTTAACTGATTGTACCATTTATAGCATGGCCTCAAACAGTTTTGAAACATAAGAAAGAGGAATAATTTGTCCATGGTTTCTAGATCTTCAGACGGGATCTTATAAATTAATGCCTCCTCCCAGTGACTCAAAAGTGGAGGTTAGTGGGTACCCCCAATCTGTAGTAAGTACGAGTATGACTCCGCCGAGTGTTAACAAATGGCGCAGCAAAGCTCAGACCCACAGTAAGCGCAACCCATTGCTCGACTCTCCCCTTTACCTCCACCTCACTGAACGACAGGCGTTTCTTAATCGAAACGAAGAAAAGGCGGGGAGCGAACCTGGGCACTACAACACCACTTCCCATGACAGAACCACTCGGATACCGCAGGGGGAAGGAGGGCTTCCCAGTGACCTAAATGGTCACAGAAAGAAAATAATAGTAACCAACAAAGCAATGAAGAAGTACTGACCTTGCATGCGCATCGCGAAGGAATGGCGGGTGAAATTTCGTGTTCGAAAGTTCCTCTCCGATCACACTCAAGGAAGGAGTGCTGGCATTGGTCCCCTCCTGTGTTGTGTTTACACTCCTGGAAGAGATAATGAGAATGGAAGCCAATTTGGACTGTATTATAGGATTCCATTGGACATTATTTGGCATAGCAAGGATTCATAGTAATTATAACTTATCCCAATTGAGAAATTTGGCAGAAATTTACAAGGTTTAGTGGGTCACTTTTCAAAATAAAATAGTTTCAGATCTAGTGAAGTCACTTTTTATATTAACAGTACTGTTGGATGGGATATTTGCGTCATTTTTACCTCTTTTCTATAGAATTTAGAGTCACTTCATTGATATTTTAGAGTCTCTTCACTCCTATTCTTAGAATCTATGCGGCACTTCTGCCAAACTCACACTGGTTACTTATCTACGTACTTAGCACACACACACACACACACACATATATATATATATATATATATATATATATATATTATATATATATATATAGGATTAAAACGAAGACGTAGAGCAAAAAAGTCATTATATTTGGCTGCAGCCGACGTTTCGGGCAACTCTACCCATTTTCAATGCCTAATAAATAAAAGCTAAAATTAATACATGACAAAAAATATATAAATGTCGAGAGCTAAGACTAATCTAGAGTACAAAATTAAAACTGTTCAAGAATAAAAATTAAAATTACAAAGCAGAAACAGGCATAAGCCAAAATCAAATCGAAAGTAAAAAATATATAAATGACAAAAATATACGAGTGATAAAACTAAAACTTAACACTAAAGACATTCAAACGTAAAATTGTTAACAAAACTTTACTAATAAAAAGTTAAACGGAATAAAAAGTTTTTTGTGGCTGTCAAGTGAGCATGGTATGTTGGTTTACTCATGTGATTTTTCGTTTAACTTTTTATTAGTAAAGTTTTTTTTAACAATTTTACGTTTGAATATCTTCAGTTTTAAGTTTTATTTTTATCACTCGTATATTTTTGTCATTTATATATTTTTACTTTCGATTTGATTTTGGCTTATGCCTCTTTCTGCTTTGTAATTTTAATTTTTATTCTTGAACATTGAACAGTTTTAATTTTGTACTCTAGATTAGTTTTAGCTCTCGACATTTATATATTTTTTGTCATGTATTAATTTTAGCTTTTATTTATTAGGTCTTGAAAATGGGTAGAGTTGCCCGAAACGTCGGCTGCAGCCAAATATAATGACTTTCTTGCTCTACGTCTTCGTTTTTATCCTAAATGTAAAACTACGTCTCCTTAGGAGGGATCCTATTTATATATATATATATATATATATATATATATATATATATATATATATATATTATACACAAGCACGCCCACCTTCTTGAATATTCTACGAGAGCAGGCGCCCGTCTTTATCTCAGTAACTGACGCTCGAATCTGCTTCATCTTTTCTAAGCCCTCAAGCACACGCCCGAAATATGAAATATGATGTTAAAACAGCCATTCATTTTAATCAAAAGCGCTCGGACGCACTTTCGCGACATCATACGCTCGCTGTTCGCATGTGTGCCTTCCAAACAAACACCTCGCATCCGTCTCGAGTTTCAGGATGGGAACCTTGATTTTGAGAACTACACATTCTCTTGGTCTCATGGTGACTCGCCTCTCTGACGCATGTGAGAATGGATTCCTTCGTATATAAGGAGGGTCCAACCATTGAAGGACAGATTCTGGGATAGAGCTCAACAGAAAAGATTAACT
This sequence comes from Bathynomus jamesi, assembly GCA_023014485.1. Lineage (NCBI taxonomy): Eukaryota > Metazoa > Arthropoda > Malacostraca > Isopoda > Cirolanidae > Bathynomus > Bathynomus jamesi. Next base: position 1,772,591 of record JAJOZX010000086.1, read on the forward strand.
AATACCATTACCTTCTCAGAGTGTCTTACTTTGGTCTCCGCGGGTAACGAGGTGCGAATTACCTCGTATGCATTAGTTACGCTTGCGACTTCAGAACGGGCAACGGGTTAGCCTCAGAAGGAAGTCGTTGTTTATATTTACCACGGGTAACGGGAGCGCGTTACCCCGTATGTCATTAGTTGTGCTTTGAGACGGCCTTAGAACAGGCTAGGGTAGCCTAAGAAGGGGGTCGTCTGACATTTTCAATTAACGTAATTTAAACCCTGGGTGAAGGGAGCATTTCACCTCAAATAGGGACTAAGCTTTATATCGGAATATCGGAATTGAGGATCTGACTGAAGGAAACGCCAGCAGACTTAATTCATTTACTTCATCGTGACCTTAATTGTCACTTTTAGATTTAAGTCATTCGATTATAACCTTGTGAACTTACTTCAAATATAACCTTGTGAACCTAAAGCAGGGTGTCTTAAACTAGGGGTCGCGAGACCTTTCTGATGGGGTCGCTGCCAGACGCACGATTAAATTATACATATTGGTATACCAGACGCACGATTGAATTATAACTGAAGAAATATTATTTCGTCAGTGCGGCATTAGAAACGAATGAGGTAAGTTGTGTTTCAGATTGTCTAATTTTAGGAAAAGTTTATGGTGATGCCATTATTCTTTAGAATTCATTATATTCATGATATTGAGTTTCTGTCATGATTATGTCAATATTACTGATGTCATTATTCTTTAGAATTCATTATATTCATCATTATTCATCAGAGCTTGATAGTTTTTGTGTTGTGCAAGTCATTTTTTCTTGTATTTATGTTTTTTTCAGTTTTTGCAATTATGGCGCAAAGAAAACGTTACTACAAGGATGATTTCGTTGATCTTGGTTTCACTGAAATTGTTGACAAAAATGGAGTCGTCAAACCTCAATGTGTTTTGTGTTTGGAAGTTCTCTCGCACGAGTCTCTGAAAGAAGAGAAAGTGAGGCGACATCTCGAAACAAAGCATTCCAGGTGTGTAAAAGAGAACAGGACTTTTTTCCAACGAAAGAAGCAACGGTCAAGAAACAGAGATTGGATAATCGTGGGATTTCGCGGATGAGCAGCTTGAAACAAGTGACCCTCGCCTCGTACCTCGTTGCTTATCGGATTGCTAAACAGAAAGCTGCTCATACAGTTGGTAAAAATCTCATCAAACCAGCTGCATTAGATATGGCGAGATCTGTTTGCAGTGATGAAGTAGTCAATAAACTCAATCTCATTCCTCTTTCCAACGACACTATCCGCAATCGTATCAATCATATGGCACGTGGTATAAAAGAACAAGTTGTTGCAGCGGTAAAAACTAGTGGAAATTTTAGTATTCAATTGGATCTACAGATCTACAGAAGCTAAGGCTAACAAAGACCCTAAGATCCACTCAAAGGTTAGCCCGAGAGAAAGGAAAGAGTAGTGGGTTAAGAGAAGAGAAGAGAATAAGGGGTTAAGTAAGGAGCAACACCTATTATTCGTGGGTTAACATTCACTCAGAAAAAGAGAAAAAAGACACCATCATCATCCGCCGGCCACTGCCGACAAGTCAGAAAAATAGTCGGAGAAAATAGGAGAGGGATGAAAGATGAAAAGAAGTGAAATAAGAACGCTTACAAACCATGCAGACACAGTCTTAACTCACTGTCATACCATGCAAACTACAAACATGCAAGTAAAGAATTACAGACATGCAAAAAAAAAAAAAAGAAGACTTGGAGAATGACGTCCTGTTTTTTAGTTCGTTAACAAAGACAACGACAGGAAACGATATTTTTAACGTGGTCAACGAATTCTTTCAGAAAGTGGGACTAGAATGGAAACACTGTTTCAGCATTTGTAGCGATGGTGCTCCTGCAATGTTAGGAGCTCGGAATGGTTTTACTGCCAAAGTCAAAGCAATAAATCAGGATGTAAAAGTCATTCACTGCCTACTTCATCGAGAAAATCTTGCTGCACAAAGGCTATCGGAAGAATTGGCTGTTATTATGTCAGATGTTGTTCACATTGTGAACTATGCAAAAGGGAGCGCTCTTAATTCTCGTCTTTTCAGAGAAATGTGTTTAGAGTTCCAGTCAGAATACGATCACTTGTTGTTTCATTCCAAAGTTAGATGGTTGTCGCGTGGGAAGGTGCTGCAACGTGTTGTATGTATGAAACCCGAGCTGGAGATATTCCTTCGTGAAAAAGGTCACAATTTGGCTAAGAAGTTCAATGAACCAAAATGGCTGCTGCTTTTATGTTATCTCGCAGATATCTTCTCTGAGCTGAATCACTTGAATTCATCAATGCAAAGACAGGGACATACACTTGTCGAAATGGCAGAAATTATCACAGCATTCAAAGGGAAGCTACATTTATGGAAAGGGAAGGTGGAAAGAGGAAGAGTGGCGGTTTTTCCAACCCTCAATAAACAGCTCGAGGACTTTGAAGATGCTGGCGATGATGATAGAATCAAACTGGAGGATGTGCAACCGATTATCGTGACTCACTTAGAAAAACTTTCAAATGAATTTGAAACATACATCCCTGAAGATGTTAGCAAGTATAATTGAGTTCGAGATCCCTTCAGTATTAATGTGGAAGAGATGGAAAACGACGTTTGGCCTTGTGGACTTCAAGAAGAGCTACTCGAGATTCAGAGTGATCATATACTTCAACAATTCTTCAGAGAATTGAGTGTCGCCAAATTCTGGACACAGCTATGGCAGAAGAAAAAAGTCTCAGCAAGAGAGGCTATGAAAGTAATTTTACCCTTTCCGAGCACGTATCAATGTGAATCTGAGTTTTCAATCCTCGCCTTAACCAGGACCAAAACACGGAATCGGCTTAATCCGGAAAATGATCTCAGAATTTCACTGTCATCTCGAAAACCACGATTTGAAGTTTTGGCTCAAACAATCCATCCTTCACATTAAAATTGCGTAAAGCTGTCTATGAACGGGAGTATTCTTTACTGATAAAATTATTGGAAACCAATGTTCATTTTGTATTATTAAAACTTCTGTTGTAATTTCAAAATTTACATGATGATGGATGGTGCATAAATAATAAATATGAAATATTATACCATTGTCTTATAATTATACCTATTGCATAGGGGAAAATAATTCAAACAAACTAGTTTTGTTTTTTTCGGTTTTGATGGGGTCGCAAGTGGTCCGAGGTTCTGATTGTGGGGTCGCGTTGAAAAAAGTTTAAGAACCCCTGACCTAAAGCAAAGCATACTCTTATAAACTTTCGCCTGTAATCCGCTTACATGAATTTAATTAAAGTGGCTAAAAAATTAAAGTTGACTCTCAGTTAACCCACACTCGACGGGTGAAAAGAGGGCTAAGGAAAGCTCCCGGATTCCGCAAACGACGACAAGGGTCGGCGCACTCTGTGGTCACGTCTGGATTCAACATTGAGAGAGCCCAGACGAGCCAAAAAAGGAGTAGGCCTATTTTGTTGTACTCGGGGGATTAGCCAACCACACCTAGTATAATATATATATATATATATATATATATATATATATATATATTTAATAAAATCACAGAACAACACCTGATCTTTTGAATAAGCAAAGAACCACAGGAAAAAGGAAACGGAAACACGAAGTTTGAGCGCTTTCGTGATATATTCACATCTTCAGTGACTAGAAAGAAATATTTCTTTCTTGTCTCTGAAGATGTGAATATAAGCTTATCACGAAAGCGCTCAAACTTCGTGTTTCCTTTTCCTTTTCCCTGTGGTTCTTGCTTATATATATATATATATATATATTATTATATATATATATATATATATACAGGTGGGCCGTAAGTTTCCATACATAGGAAAAATAAACATTTTTTTTATGGACAACCATTTTTATTTATATAATATGCTCTACATGGTTGCCATTGTTTTGAAAACACATTTCAATACGTGTTCCCCACTGTTGATGAACACGCATTAGCACAGTTGACGTTATGCTTGTAATGGCGTTGGTGATACGTTTCCTTTAGATGATTTATGTCTCGTATCTTTTCCTGATACACCATGGCCTTCAAGTGCCCCCAAAGATAGAAATCAAGGGGGTGAGATCTGGGGATCTGGGAGGCCACTCCACAGGACCACGCCGACCAATCCAAGCATCCGGAAACTGCTGATCCAAATACCGACGCACGTGAAGACCATAATGAGGTGGAGCTCCATCTTGCTGGAAGTAAACTGGGAAGTTACCTTCCTCGTTTAGCAGGGATGGGAAAATCTCTTCTTCAACATGTTAAGATACCTTTCGGCATTAAGATTTCCACTGAGAAAAATTGGTCCAATAATTCTGTCACCCCATATCCCGGCCCACACCATCACTTTACCGGCACCTTGCATCTTCGTCGGACTCAGCCAGTTAGGGTTAGCATTACTCCAGTAACGTATGTTTTGCCGATTAACCTCTCCATTGACGTAAAAATTTGCTTCATCAGTAAACAAGATCTTAGTTGAAAAGTTTGCATCCTCGTTCACTTTGGTTAATGCCCATTCACAGAATTCCATCCGTCTATCCGGGTCGTCTTCACTCAAATGCTGTGCCATATGCAATTTGTATGGATGCCATTTGTTTGCTTTCAAAATGCGCCTGATACTCGATCTGCTGACACCACTTTCTGCAGACAACCTTCGTGTACTTTTTCTGGGACTCCGTGTAAGCGCTGTAAGTATCGTAGCTGTTGTGTCTTCATCGGTGGCTGTACGTCTTGGACCACTTCGCGGTTGATCTGCAACATTTCCAGTTTTCTGAAACTTGTTAATAAGTTTTGCCACAGTGTCGTGTGTGATGTTCGTTCCTTGTTGTCTGTTAAAGTTCATTGCAACCATGCGACTGCTTCCCGACCCAGCCATCAGTATGATTTC
>JAJOZX010000086.1:1782500-1815000 GCA_023014485.1 Bathynomus jamesi
CCTCGGTGACCTCATAGGTAGTTACGGCCATGGTTAAGTCGTGATATTTTCGTTAGTTTAAACGAAAATATCACGACTTAACCTAACCAATCGTCAAGGGCGTACAGTTGACCTATCCGGGCAGTCAATAATTTTCACGTAGGTTTCGATTAATTTTATAGTCATTAATTTTAGTCATAAATACAAATAAATGGATTTTGTTTTCTTATTTTAAGAAGAAAAACTATTTATGTACCTAATACGAAAGAAATATTTTTTATATACCTAAAACGAAAGATTACCTTGTTTATATATATATATATATATATATACTGTACACAGTGGTGGGCACGCGCAACGATTTTTGTAGCGCCGCAGCCGCAACCGCAACTCTGCTGAAATAGTTGCGCCGCACGCGCAAGCGCAACCCTTTTCAAAAAGTTGCGCCGCAAGCGCAAGCGCAACCAAAAATGTTGCGCCGCAAGTTGCGCCGCAACTTTTTGCGGCGCAACTGCCCACCTTTGACTGTACATATACTGTACAGTATATACAGTATATTGAGGCTGATGTTTGGTGTACTTTAAGTTTACCTTCGAGATATTATAGAAAACTTAACTGCAATTGGCAGAAAAATAGAAAACTGTTTTTAACGCGTAGACATTTTTAAATTTAAAAATTACTCAGTCAGTAATACTACTACTACAACTAATAATAATAATAATAATAATAATAATTAGTAGTAGTACTTACTTAGATCTATAAATAGGTTGTAATATAATGTTTATAATATAAAGTTTGCTAAATAGGTCACTATCGCGAACTATTTTACGATATATATATATATATATATATATATATATATATATATATTATTATATATGCTTTGGAGCCCTCATTCCTTGATCAGTATGTAAACATTTTCTTTGGAAATCTCTTTTACAGACATGAAAAGATTTCATATATTTCGTCTGATTGTATATGAATTGTTTACAGACGCAAACTCAAAGTTCCGTTAAAATGCAAATGTACCTCTTTATATAGACTTACTTCTTCCCCTCCCGAAAAAAGAAAATAATTGGTTCACTGCAAATAAAAAACCTTCAGTGAATTGAATTCACGTATTGATACAAACGTTTCATCTTAAGAAAACATTCCTCATTGATTCTGAAAACCAAACATTTCCGAGTTTGAATCCTCCGCAGTGAAGGGTCACTAATTGATTGCGCTTACCAAACATTTTCCGCTTTCGCGATCGCATCTATTCGAGTGTCCGTTGCAGTGACAAGGAAAGCATTGATGGGGCGCACCTCGCTTTAGTGAGGATGAAGTCGAGTTTCTTGTATACCCAGACGAGCAGTATTGGCATGATAGCCCCTCATACCCTTCTGGGCATGTACAGCTTTCGACTTCTGTCGCTCGTTCTGCAGAATCAGTACCATTTGGGACAGCATGACTCATCGCCATTAAAAGTAGACTGCAAGGTTAAGTAAACATTAAGAAATACCTTAGTAAATATGTGAAATTTACCCCAATAAGAAGTCTAAAGAATTGTAAACAAAGTTTTTGCCTCTGAGAGATATTTTGTATTTTAAGCAATTGTTATTTTTAAGTTGAAAATTAAACTGAATTGTTTTTAATTCGTAAACTTTTTTAATATTCACTTCACAGAAATTTTCCTTTGTTCACCGAATGATATAAGTGTATAAGAATAGCAAGCAAGTGTAATTAGATATCTTAGGAGCCTCAGTTCAATATTTTCCTACTTATCATTGTAAACCATTCGTATATAACCTCACATAAACATACCATTTTTTATATTTTTTATATTTTTAATGAATGCATTCCTAAACAATGCGCGATAAAACGCAATAGATAAATACGATTTCCTACAATAATTCCACAGCGGGGCAATTTATATAATTACCGGACGTACTGAAGGTCTATTTTTTAATAAACCTTTCAAAATATGAAGCTAATCCAATGGAAAATTTAAGAAGTGGTGCTTCTATATATAAATATTACTACAAAGAAGTTATTTACAAAACACTCTATAATATAATAGTCAGGAAGGAAGGCGAGAAACTGGCACAGAGCTCAGGCCATCTAAGGCGACCCATTGCGCTAACAAGCTCAATTGGCGTTCGAAACCCCAACCTCTGCGTCTTAACTTCTCTTATGAGAAAACGGTGTTATCCACTGAATTAAGGACGCTGCCTTTATAATATAAGAACTTCGATTACATTTTCATATGAATAAATAGCATTAACTAACCTAACTTTTTTAACATTTGCCCTGTAGTTAGCTTTAACTAAAATAAATTCGACATTCGACAGAAGTTTCATAAGCTCCACCCTTTTCGCCCTTCTCCTCTTTCGTCCTTTCTTCCATAGAGTCTTCCTGTCCCCTAATTTTGTTAATGTCAATTCGGGGGCCGATGTTTGCCTTATTTTGTACCAGCTTTGTTCGACGAGCGGAAGGAAATGAGATTCTATTCGTCTGTTCCGCTTCCGGAATCGGTAATAAACTGTCACACCATTTCCCTTTTGAGGAGAAAGTTAATAGAATGTTTAATATTTATTTGTGATGGGAAAGATTTAATAAATGAGAAAGAATGTAAAATTTGAAAGCGAATGTGAAATATCTAATGAACCAAATGATTAACTTTCCGAGAAAATATTTCGGAAAATGTACAGTCAACAACCTCAACTGCTTTAACTGCATTTTAACTGCTTAAATGAACGAAACATAAGGAATATATATATTATATATATATAATTATATATATATATATATATATATAATATTATATATATTATTGCCTTGTTTCGTTCATTCAAGCAGTTAAAATGCCAACAAAAGAAAGGCCTAAAGTTGTTGACTGTACAGTGACTCTACGTGACTAATTCTAAAGTTACAATTCCATTTCAACAATTACAATTATTTTAAATATTTTTAAATAAAGATTTAAGGAGATTAAAATAGAATCACTTTACTCAAAATGAAAACTTTAAAAGTTTAAAACTAAAAATATTTTGAATGTAAATTCATTTCATTAGTTTCGAGACTTTTCGAGATCCTCCTCAGTTTCACATTTTAACCTGAAGAGGCGTTTGTACTAGTAGTCCTACATTAAAAAAATAATAATCTTAACAAACAACATAATGTTTTGTACAACTGTACAAAAATAAATATCAAAATACATGGTAATAAAATTAAAATTACAGTATATTTACATATACAGTGTGTACTACAAGTTACTGTTGGGTTAACTGTAATTATTTAACGAAACATTACATTGATTTATGAGACCCTAAAATTGAAACGGTAAATATGAATTTATTTTCCCTGATGGCTTGCTTCAAATGACGTCTAAAGAATCATCAGTTTTATACTGAGATGGAAAAAGCTTCTCAACACCTCCCAACTACTGCAGGAATGGTATCCATGGTGATATTCCAAAACCTCGGAAGTAGCCAAACCATCATTTGCACAGAAGGAAAAAACTGAATAATGTCAACTGTAGGGAACGTTGAAACAAAATTTTACGATGAAATAAAACAGAAATGTTTTTTTTACATTTTCTTTGAATTTTGTGCCGAAAAGAATTAATACAAAAAATTAAAAATGTAAATTCGGTTGATGTGGCGCTTATAAAAAGTTTTCGAATATCCGGAGGGACATTACATTCTTAAGATTTTTTTTAGAAGAAGAAATACGAGTTTGTATTTGTATATTTAAAAAAAAATTAAAGTTGCATGAAATATCACTATTAAAAAGAAATAAAAAATCACCGAAAACATAAACTTCGATATTTGCTTTTGAACCATAAAAGAGACATCTAAAACTTGAAACCTTCGACACGAAAAATGATTCTCGCTATAAACGTGTGGGTCTTCCCATCATGATTACATTTTCACACTTTTTCACACTGTTAAGTTAATTAGATGTTGTAAATCTTAACTTCTGGACCCTAATGAAAGGTTACATCCTTGGATTATTCTAATACAAGAGCTCAATATTTACTTAGTTCCGAATAAAAACTAAGTTTATGAGGTAATAATTGGATTTCAACTCTACAATTTGCTCAGTTTTCATATTGAGTGTATAATTCACTAATTAGTTCTAATCTTTTCTACCTACTATCATAACGACGAGAGGTTCCTTAAGCCATTTCTTTTCTTCTTGAGAGATTGGATGAAGGTCGTATTTAATGTTAAAGTTTAAATAGCCGCCGTATGATGTCAATTTCTCTCCCAAAAAGGCTTCTGGAAGTTTCCAGTAATAAGTCTGAAGTCGAGAAAAATTGTTTCAGAGTAGGACTTTTACATTTTTTTCTTTTTCACTTTTTGCTTTAGTAATAACTAAATAATTAATGTATTCAAATCACTGCAATATTTAATTATCTTTTCTTTCGGACACTTTAAAAGCTTGCATGATAATGTTCTAATTTTCATTAAACGTTTGAATATTGGAATCTCCTTCGATTGAAATATTAACTTAAAAACTAGCATTTAGTTACATAAAAGTAATAAGTGTCACACCAAAGTAACAGAATTTTGCAACTTTGAAATTCACTGGACCTATAATTCTTAACAATATCACTGACGTTGGGCACGCAGTAGGATTTATATGGAAAACGCTAAACTTAATATCTGAATTACGAAACTGTATCGTAGGAAAAGTTAGAAAGAAACAATAGAATTATAGGCCTATATCTAAAAAGTATATTTAAAAGCCTTTACCTCATTCGACTTCATTGGAAGGTTGTCAACATACACTAATTCCTCCTCTAGATCTATGTAATGATAAAGTTGAACAGAACTAAGGTTTTTGTACACAAGTTCGACATTTTGTGAGTCATTAGTAAATGTCAGGTGCAACTGGAAAGAAATAAAATTTTACGGACATACTGACTCGGTATGCGCTTCAATCGGAAGTTGGACTGAATAATTTTAAAAATATCGCAATAGTTCTATGTATGATTCTCTCTCTCTCTCTCTCTCTCTCTCTCTCTCTCTCTCTCTCTCTCTCGATATATACAGTATATACACTGTATATAGGCAAATTTGATTGATCGAATTCATTTGCTATATAGCGTCAATAGGGTGTCCCATTTTTGACCAACTTCTTTTTTTCCCGGGTCCAACCTCCTAATATCATTATGCCTGTCGCTCTAAGTAAGAAAATAGCAATTATTTTTCATTTTATGAACATTTCGGACCCCCTAGGCCTACAAAACCAATTTTCTCCTTTTCTTTATCAAAAATTGTCGATTTTCGAAAGTCTTTCGGTTATAAATTTCTTGCATTTTATTATAACCTAAGATTATGTACATTTTTTGATAGAAAATTAAAATAGCTATCGATTGATACCTAATTTACTATGCTTCTCTACCAAAATAGAAAATTAGAAGGCAAAGATGTTAATTTTTTAACATTTTCTTCTCTATTTCTGACCTTAAAGCCGTATAAAACTATATACAGTATATATATATATATATATATATATATATATATATATATATATATGTGTGTGTGTGTGTGTGTGTGTGTGTGTGTTGTGTGTGTGTACTAACTGTACTTCTATTTATTTTTAGATTTATGATTATGATATGATTTATGACATGATTATGATACAAGTTTCAGATTAGATTAGTTAGACTAAAATGACTTGTGCAAAAGTTGAAACTCGTACCACGGATAAGCTAGAACAGGGTTTCTTAACCTTTTCATGCCCCTTAACTTTTCATGCACATTAAACATTCATTGCTGCGTTTGATAAAATAAACTGCTTTTTATGAGGCAGGAGGGGTCAAGGGCTTCACTATAGTGCTCGCGAGCAAAGTTTTAGGTGATGGTGAAGAGCACTCTACACAACTTAAAGAGCACTTTGGTGCTCGCGAGCACCAGGTTAAGGATCCCTGAGCTAGAAGATCGGCTTCTCATAAACTTAATTCACAATTTGGAACCTTAGAAAGGGTCTCTTTTTGCCATTTAATGGTGGCGTCTTACGTCACTATCTATTTTTATCAAGAGGACCTATGAAAAAGAAATCACAGTCATATGTGATCCAAGAAGTACTAAGAAAAGTTGCAAAATTTTGGGATTGGGCCGGTATCACATGCCAAGATATTTCAAAAAGCCGCCATCTGAGAAAAAAAGTAGAACAATTGATAAAGCAATATGAATACTTCTCGAAAAACAAAACAGAAGAAAGAATAAATAAGAAGAGACCATCTTTCCTGAAGGAATTAAAGGAATTATTTGATATTTGTTCTCAAAATGCCATAGAAATAATAAAAAAAGATCCATTAAGAATTTCGGTAACAAAGCAGCAAGATATAGAGTTTCTAATAGACCAAAGAGGACCCAAAAAGCTTTGCTTAGGATCAATAGATAGAAAATGTTATTTAAACAGTTTCGAGATAAATGGAAGACATTAGACGTCACAAAACCTTATACACTTTTGAAAATTACAAATAGACAGATAAAATCAAAGATGCAAAGAGTAACCCAAGTTTTGAAGATGTTAAGCGACACTGATACCGGAAACATGTTTCTCAGGAATGATTATAGAGGATTCGCAGAAGTTGTTCTCCAAATTCTTGGACATATAGCACCTAACGGAGTTCGTTGGCTCCGTCTGGGAGCAATTCATAATGCTCGCCGGATGGCAACTATTCTCTATTCTGCTAAAATGCTGGCATTCAGCAAACAAATGGATTATTCTGAAGAATATGTGAAACTCTTAGAGGAGTTCTGCTTATTCACTGCTTCATATATCCAACCATGGCTCAAAGCACCAAAAGCGTCGGATGCAGCAATCAATTATTTGACTTTCTATAGTGACCTTCACATATATGGTGACACAGTGGACAGAAATGTAGTTCATCATACAATCAAGATATTCGAAGGCTATTGTTGGTACCTAACTGAGGACCTTATTCTATTTTCATTATTTTCTTTACGTATATCTAATGAGGAGAAAAGAAACATTGCTACAGAAATTATTAGATCACATAGAAATGATAAAAAAAGCTCGTATGCCCAAAGTGGCAAACCAGTATTTCCTTTGATCAATAAATCAACCAAACTAGCTTCCCTAGCTGGACCAAAATCTTGTTTTTTTTTTTATGTTCTACATAGCAATGGAAAATGGTTAAATAAACCTGTTAAAACATGGAAAGAGAACAGAGATTTTATTCAACTCTCCAATTTTGCACACAGTGTTAAGGTTGTTAATGATGCGGCCGAGCGTGGAGTACAATTAATTGAAGATTTCGCAAATTGCATCACAACAGAACAAAGACAACAACTCCTGCAAGTTGTGGAATATCAAAGAAGTTTGTTACCATCTTTTAAAAAGGGTTCCTTAGTTCAACTGCTAGAATAGCTTCAATCATTATCAGTATTCACATTTTATTTCATACATTCATTTGCGTTACTAATTAATTTTTCTGTTCAAGGTATTGTATGTTTGTTGAATTTAAAAAAAAAAAATGGGGCTCAAGAGCTGGCATTAAATGTTCAATCTCTTGAGTTGTTCCGACCTTGGAAATATTGTGAGTCTCAAATATATTTCAAGGCCCATTGTCGCGAAGCTGCATTGGGATGATGCTTCACAAGTGGCGGTAACACCTATTCTCTAAATCCCATGTAGAAGAAAATGTTAAAAAATAGACATTTTTGCCTTTTAATTTTCTATTTTGGTACAAAAGCATAGTGAATTAGGTAGCAATCGATAGCTATTTTAATTTTCTATCCAAAAATGTACATCGAATGAGGTTATAATAAAATGCAAGAAATATATAACCGAAAAACTTCCGAAAATGGACAATTTTTGATAAAGAAAAGGGGAAAATTGGTTTTGTAGGCCTAGGGGGTCCGAAATTTTCATTAAATGGAAAATAATTGCTATTTTCTTTCTTAGAGCGACAGGCATAATGATATTAGGGGGTTGGACCCGGGAAAAAAGAAGTTGGTCAAAAATGGGACACCCTAAGCTTCAATGACCCAGTTCTTGCGATGCCATTCGGAGTTTCATCACTCATCACTCATCATTATCATCATCATCATCATCATTTACTATAAAGGTGGAGGAAATGTCATTGATTTATTGCAAAGGGTAACTATAAAAGTAGGCTTCATTTTAACTTTGAAGGTGTAACTTTAAAGTGGTAATTTTCCTTTAGTTACACCCAACAATAGAAAGAATATCTTGGTACTGTACGGAGTACCTTTAGAAATTAATGATTTATTTAATTCAGAAACAGAACCAGTCTAAGTTACTCAGCTATGTTGGGTAGGGCATACCTACAGTTCACTTCCTTTATACCCTCCCAGCAAGAAATGGTACGTTCATAAGCATTCTACTGTAAATGTTTTAGTAAACGTTTAGGACGTTCACTAAATGACCCATTTCTTGTTGGGTATTGATCATATACGCACATTCAAATAGATCTACCCAAGTTGTCAACAAACTACTGCCATCTTTATTAACTTTATACCTAACCTGACCTTACTTAACTTTGTTTATTCTAACTTAACATGACCTTAGGGTTGCCAACTTTTAAATTTCATAAAAACGGAGATTTAGTTAGGTTCGACGGCCGAATCGAACCGGACCGGTAGCAATTAAGTACTGCCATTTCATTATTTGCAGACTCTTATTAGATATAATTTTGGTTCCTGAATGACCTCATTACTAAATAATATATGAAGTAGAATTAAAAACGACATTTTAAAATTTTATATATATATATTATATATATATATATATATATATATATTATATATATATATATAATACACACACAGACGAGGATTGTTCAAAAAGTAAGTTTACAAGTCATTTTGAAGAAACTGTTTTATTACGAGTACAAGTCAAGTACAAGCGTACAAGCGTGCAAGTCCCACGCTACTTGTCGTAGCGTAGGACAAGCTTTCCGATGCCGGTCGAGTAAAATGTAGGGTCCTTAGTTTTTAACTAGTTTCGTACGGCCGCTTCTGCATCAGGATCGTTTTAAAATTGTTTACCTCCCAGGTGTTCCTTTAGAGCTGGAAACAAATGAAAGTCGCTTGGTGCCAAGGTCAGGACTATGTGGGGATGATCTATGACTTCCCAATGGAACGATTCCAAAAGTTGGCGTGTTTGATTTGCATTGTCATGCAAGAACATCACACCTGCAGTAAGCAACCTGGGACGTTTTCTTATGATAGCAGTGCGGAATCGCTGCAAAGTTTCACAATAAGAAGTGGCATTTATTGTTGTCCCTTTTTGCATGAATTCAACATGCAAAATGCCTTGATGTTCCCCAAAAAATCGTTGCCATCACCTTACCAGCTGATGGTGCAATCTTGAACTTTTTGGTTCGTGGTGACTCCGGATGTTGCCACACATGCCTAACAAAATATTGTACTACCAACATTATTGTACTGTGCATAATGCAACGGCAATTAACCTTGTAAACTTACTTTTTGAACAATCCTCGTATATATAAAAAATTGAGAGCCGGTGACTTCGTTCCCAGTTTCCTTTGAAAATAAAATCGGAGACTGACAACGAAATCCGGAGACTTCAGTCAAAAACCGGGTAGTTGACAACCCTACCTGCTCTACAAGACATGTATCAGTAAAATTTCTTGTCAGTTGCATTCAGACACCTTCTACATCCTCGTGTCTGACGTCATAGACAGTATTTCGCTTCTTACCCATTCTCTGGACCAGTTCGAGGATTCGCAGGTGGTACTCATATCAGAGCAGAAGCATCTGAGGCACCCTTTCTGGTGTGTAGCACTTAAATCAAAGGAGTTTCTCTTGCACTCAGAACAGAATTTTCCCTTCACATTTCGCTATGCATGAAGAAAAAAAGCCATAAATGGATTTATATATATATATATATATATATAATATATATAGATATATATATATGTGTGTGTGTGTGTGTGTGTGTGTGTGTGTGTGTGTGTGTGTGTGTGTGTGGTAAAAATGAACAATGAATAATTCCTATATTCATATAATTCTTATATTCATTCATATAATTCTTATATTCATTTATATGATTCTTCATTTATATAATTCTTATATTCATTTTTACATATAGAGTCCAAATTCGCATAACGCTGACGAAGTTCGGATAAAATTTTTGATTCGCTTTCTATTTTATTTCTGCTGAATAATTGGTGAATTATTTCTTTTTAAATTACCTAATCATTTTTTTTAGATTTAGCTTAATAATGTAATCTTGTTAAATTCTGCAATGTTCATTTTCTGTATACATTCTATCTTCGTTGTAAAAGTTGAAGACATGTCTTGTTTAACGTTTAATTTTAAATCTTAAGCATTTAATTTTTGCTCATACGCATGTTTAATTGTAATTCATAATCAAATGCATATTTCAATCTCCATTTTTAGTTAACTCGGCAGATCATGATAACATCAGATTTGTCAATATGCGGTTTAAAATAAAAATATGGCTTCATCTTCAAATATCTTGCTTATCTGTTTAGACATTGCTACAGCTAAAATATTTACCTTATCTTCAAATATTTTGCAAAATAATGCAGCCTATTGAGAATAAAAAACAAAACAAGTCAACATTAAATAATAATGATGTCACCAAAAATTCAGTATATAAAGCCGAACAATTTTTCAAATATTCATTCTGATTGTCTGATCTAACTTAGAGGCTGAGCATTACCTGTAACATTTTAGCAGTAAACTACAGTAAGAGGATATCTTTGTCTTCTCCTTCGAGCCTTGCTCTCTTCAGGGAACTTAGCCTTAAATAGAGAAAAATAATTTCCCGATACGTTACAAGAAGAATCGGGGAACCTTCAGAGAATTTAGTAAGCTCCACAGAATCCTCCGATCCACTACAAGAAGAAATCGGAGAGTGGTATAAGAGAAACTTCTGCGATTCCCTATTCGGTACCAGATACTCCAGAGTAACAAATCCGTTGCTGCCACCTAACCAGAACCCCCGTCAACTTCGAACCGCCGAAGGCCATAGACGGAGGGGCAATGTTCCCTGTAAGGTGTGCGCGTGTGCGCACGCACACGCGTTGTGAAACCCGCGCACACAGCAAAATAAAATGCGCACAGGCTCAAGCGTATCATGAGTCACGACAGTAAATGAAGTAATTTCAAAAATTTCAGTTTAATGAATTCTATAAAGAACGAATTAAGAAACCGCTTGAAAGAAAATCATTTGGACATGCTCATGCGAATTAAAAGTTCCCTGAATGATGACGGATGTATTAATCTTCATAGAGTTTATTTGGAATGGGCAAATGCTAAAGATCGTAGGAAGAAATCATAATCATACTTAAATGAAAGGCACTTCCATTTAATGTTATTTTGATTATATTTTATTTTATTGAATTTTATTATTTTTTTATTTTATTCCTATTTTGTGAATGGATAAAATCATGTATTAATCTTGATAGTCTATTTTAAATTGCTGAATGCTAAAAATTGTTTTGAGAAATGATAACTAAAATAGTCATTTTCAATTAATGTTATTTTTATTTTTTCTTTATTTTGTTGAATTTTATTTTACTACTTTTTTTTTATTCATATTTTTAGAATGGATAAATGTTTTCTTTTTAAAGAATATATATTGTAAACAGTTTTTTAATATCCATTTAATAGTATCGTAATGATCAAGCTATCACCTTATGGAAATAATATTTATTAAGTATTTAATATTTATATATATTTAATTTTGAAGATAATAGCGCTCAGAAAAGTTTGCACAATTTTTCACCATGAATCTAAATGTATGCACAACGAAAATTTCTTGCGCAGACGGACTAAAAATAATTAGAGGGAACACTGCGGAGGGGTTAACATATATATATATATACAGGGTGGGCCGAAAGTCTGGATCCATAGGAAAATATTTATTTTAATACATAAATTACAACAAATGGTAAATACTTAAAATGAATATCAACTTTAACTCGTAAATGCGTATCCGTGATATTGTACAGTAGTTCGTACTCCAGTATAAATACTCAAATACTTTTTTTATTTCATCCCAGAAATGGCTTCGAATCTAACACAGAAGACCGGGTAGAACTTGTGCTCATGTACGCAAGACAGGGCGCTACACACAGAGAAGTTGCTACCGAATTCAATAGAAATCATCCTGATAAGCATCCAGTAACACATGCGACTGTTGGCAAGTTGTTTAAACGTTTCAAAGAAACAGGAAGTGTACATGATCGACGGCGTTCTGGTCGTCCAAAAACTGCAACTGATGAAAATACCTCTGCAATGGTATGTGAAACTTTAACGAATAGTCCAGTAAAGTCAACAAGAAGATTATCAAATGAAACACGCATCTCGAGAACGTCAATTCGAAGAATTATTAAAAATCATAAATTCCATCCCTAAGTGTCTCGATGTCAGAGGCCGCCAATTTGAGCATTTGTTATAATTTTTTGTTTATACTGGAGTACGAACCACTGTACAGTATCACGGATACGCATTTACGAGTTAAAGTTGATATTCATTTTAAGTATTTACCATTTGTTGTAATTTATGTATTAAAATAAATATTTTCCTATGAATCCAGACTTTCGGCCCACCCTGTATATATATATATATATATATATATATATATATATAGAGAGAGAGAGAGAGAGAGAGAGAGAGAGAGAAACAGAAAAATAATCGTTTGGAATACGTTGATTTCAGCTCCTCCTTTCGAGACCTGAAATAAACTTGAAAATAGTCGTGAGAATTTTTTCTATTTCTTTCGTGGTATTATGGGATACATGGGATAATCCTGGCCTCCTGTGAATGAACGACAGAGATACAGCAATTTTACAGATTTAAGTTCTCCAAAAAAAAAATTGTCTCCAGTTACCATGGAAACCAATCAATGCGTGTTGAAGGGAACCATTTGTTTGAAAGCATATTAACCCTTAACTACTATCAATATTTCCCATGATGAAATTAACAAATGTACTCAGGATCAGAATTGACCCAACGATAGTAGCTGAGGGTTAATAGACGTAATTATTATTATTATTATTATTATTACAACAACTTACCAATTCTAAAAACGTGAACGCCAACAGTGACTGTAGTTACTGGTTCTGAGACACGCTTTCAAATAAATGCTTTCCTTCAAAACGCACTTATTGGTTTCCATGGCACTGGGAACGTTGTGGAACTTAAATCTGTGAAGTTGCTGCGCCTATATCGTTCATTCCCGCAAAGGGAATAAGACTTTTGCAAGCAACCATATACGAGTATATATATATATATATATATATATATACAGGGCGTCCCAAAAAAATGTATACACACTTTAACAGCTGATAGCTCAATTGATGTTTCTTTCTTTCCAAGTTAAACCCATTAGAATTAATAATGGCAGTCAGACTAAGCTTTGAACAAAGGAAATTCATTCTAAAATGCTACTGGAAGTGTGAAAACGCAGTTGAAGTGCAAAGACAGTTTAGGAGGGAGTTTCAAACAGATCCACCAACGCGACTTATCATCACACGAATTAGAGATAAGTTTGAAGCCGATGGAACTGTTCAGAATGTCCACAAGAAGCGTTCCGGAAGACCACGGACATCGACAAGCCCACAAAGCAAGAAAGAGTACTGGAAACGTATCACCAAAGTCCAAGAAAATCTGTGCGGCAAGCGAGTCGTGAGGTAGGAATTTCAGAATCGTCTGTCCAACGCATTTTGAAGCGCTGTCAATGGAAAAGTTACATTCCAAGATTAGTCCATGCTATTAATGAAGATGATCCGGACCGAAGAGTGGAGTATTGCGAGTGGTACTTGGCACGATGTGGATGTGGATTGGACGAAGGGGTTTCGTAGAATACCCTCCGCGTTCACCAGACCTCACACCATTAGACTTTTTTTTATGGGGATACTTAAAAGACAAGTCTACGCTATAAAACCTGCAACAGTCGCTGAATTGAGAGCAGCCATTGAACGAGAATGCACACAAATACCAAACGAAATGTTTCGTGATGTTTGCGATTCCATTGCTTCGCGTTATCAGCAGTGCCTGGACCAGAACGGACGTCAGTTTGAAAACAGGCGTTGACAAAACAATTAAATAATGTCTGTAGATTCTATTACATTTTGAAAATGAAATGTATTTTAATAAACACTGCCTTTATAAGTATTTAAAGTGTGTATACATTTTTTTGGGACGCCCTGTATATATATATATATATATATATATATGACAAATACTATAGTTTTTTTTCTTTTTATGATGTTAGCCCGACGTGGGGAACGGAGCACTCGCAAAGAGGCCCCAAAATATAACTTCCCTCACGAGCTATCTGCCAAGCAGATAGGATCCAGCTTTGGGACAGGATCTAGGGTTTACAGCTACACCTAGCCTACTATATTCAGAACCTCAATATACGCAAGAAACTCGTTGCATTCAAGTCCACGATGTGGATGTGGATTGGACGAAGGGGTTTCGTAGAATACCCTCCGCGTTCACCAGACCTCACACCATTAGACTTTTTTTATGGGGATACTTAAAAGACAAAGTCTACGCTATAAAACCTGCAACAGTCGCTGAATTGAGAGCAGCCATTGAACGAGAATGCACACAAATACCAAACGAAATGTTTCTTGATGTTTGCGATTCCATTGCTTCGCGTTATCAGCAGTGCCTGGACCAGAACGGACGTCAGTTTGAAAACAGGCGTTGACAAAACAATTAAATAATGTCTGTAGATTCTATTACATTTTGAAAATGAAATGTATTTTAATAAACACTGCCTTTATAAGTATTTAAAGTGTGTATACATTTTTTTGGGACGCCCTGTATATATATATATATATATATATATATATATATATATATATATATATATATATATATATATGACAAATACTATATATTTTTTTCTTTTTATGATGTTAGCCCGACGTGGGGAACGGAGCACTCGCAAAGAGGCCCCAAATATAACTTCCCTCACGAGCTAACTGCCAAGCAGATAGGATCCAGCTTTGGGACAGGATCTAGGGTTTACAGCTACACCTAGCCTACTATATTCTTAACCTCAATATACGCAAGAAACTCGTTGCATTCAGGTCGGATTGAATACATCAAAGAAAAAGGGGTAACTATGGTATTTTCAGTCAAAAACCAAAAATTAAACCTCAACTGGCAGAATTGAGCGTTCACTTTTTAAAGCACTTAACATGTCCGTTTCATAATGGGATTCAACTCAGAATGGTCCCTTGAGATCTTTTATGTTACACACAGACCGTGCATGGAACAAGGAACTCTTCTGGGAAAATTAAATCCACTATAGTTCGAATAAGTAATGGTAAGTGACCATTTACCATCATTTACCACTACTTATTCGAATTATAGCGGATTTAATTTTCCCAGAAGAGTTCCTTGTTCCATGCATGGTCTGTGTACGTAACATAAAAGATCTCAGTGGACCATTCTGAGTTCAATCCCATATATATTATACAAAGCTGGGCACAAACCGTTAATCCGTTAATCGTTAATTAACGAAGTTAACTTTTTCGTTAACGATTTAACTTTTAAGTTAACTTTGAAAATCATTATCGGACTAATTAACTTCCGTTACATTTAACTTCCGTTAACTCAAGTCCGTTAACCCAAAAAATTCATAAATAAACGTTTAAAAGTTTCTATTATTTTCAGTGCTGAGCAGGTGCGCAATTAATCCGCCACTGTTAATAGTGATGAACGAATTTCCATTTCCGCAGTGCAAAATCAGGCGATATATTTGTTTCCGTCGCCACAATTTGTCTTACCAAATATGGTAGTTATTTATGGCATTGGTTTGAGCAAAACATGGTCGACTGTAAAATCAGGCGGAAAGATTTGCCATTTGAGTTGAATGTTTCAACTTCTTTCAAGAAATATCACGAGCATTTTAAGGCACTTTCAATAATATATATGTTACCCCCCCCCCCCCTTTATGGCCCTTTGTCGGTTCGGATTCGAAGGGGGTTCTAGTTAGGAGGCTGCAACGGATGCTTCTTCTTTATACTTTTCTATAATTCTTTTCGGTCGCCTTAGGGGGTCGACACTCTGTTAATTCTTTTCTTTCTGCTTATTAATTCTTCTCTTTTTGTAATTATCGACTTTTCTGACTAAGTTCTGAAGCGAGCACGGCTCGAAGGAAAAAGATAAAAACTTCTTAAAGTGTGCTTTACTTCTTAAAAATTACAGTTGGTACTCTGAATTACAAGGGGTAGAGGTTCGACCTCTTTCGACCATGGCTCAGGCCGGAATCTAAAAATACTTAAGTTAAGGAGGCAAGGGGCTTCTGCCCCCTCCCGATGAAGTGCTAATCTGAAGAAGTCTAATGAGAAGAGCAATCTAGAAGTGCCTTAAATGAAGTCCTATTATGAAGTGAAGTATTTTTTTTCAAATATACGTATAATATAATTTAAATGTTTGGAGGAGAACAGTTGAAGGTTAAATTTCCCCCCTTTTTAAACACATGATTTCAACTAAAAAGAATAAAGTTATTTTATGACGTCATAGTGTTTAAGTCATTATTAGAAAAGATGAATTAGAGGTAAAGTGTGGGTAGTAATGACTAAGAAGTACAACTACGGGTTCCAATCCTGTTACATGCAATGTGTATGCATAATCTAGGGTCGAGGGTGAGATGCAAGACAATTCATAATTAATTATAATAACTTTTATAACAAATGGAAAATGGATGATGGATACGACTAAACCATAGAAAGGGTAGATCGTAGGGTTGTGACATGAACAAAAATAGGAAGCTACAAGTAAAATTATTATCCAAACTCGCGTTAGCGATTTTGGTTCTTATGTAAAAATGGACATTCGAACATAAAACTATTGTTCATTGTTCACTTTTTACATATGTAACAATTACAACAAATAACTACATTCGTTTCATTTGCAGTCTGTCTCTTGCGCAACATGTTTGTGCTAGTGAATATTTAAAAATAATCGTTTTCAAGTAAGTCATGTATATTTATAATATGTCTGTGAGTACCTTATTAGTAGTTTCCTTGATACATTTCAAGAACCATAAAACTGATCAGGTAAGATTTCAATTCTCATGTCACTTTGATGACATAAATTAAGTCAATTGATGTCTTACAATGGGAGCGTTTTCACCTCATCTGGTTGGACAAGTATGACAACACCAAGGTCGCCAGGGTGAGGAAAAGCATGGAGGGTACAGTCGAGGAGGCCATGAAGCAGCAGTCCAACGAAGTGGGCAGCAACAGTGGAGGCAGCAACAACGAGGAGGAGGAGGAGGATGACTTCTTCAGTGCTGTCATCCAGACAAAAGAGAGCAGCAGAAGCCACAGGTCACTCAAGGGCAAGACCCAGAACTTGGTCAAGACCTGGCTGGAGACCAACTCCAAGGACTTGCTGACAGATGCTGCCTTCTTGGGTGAGCAAGTGTTGGTGGACTTGTTCATCAAGTTCAACACAGCCATCCCCTCCAGTGCTGCAGTGGAGCGTTTGTTCTCTATGGGCAAGGACATCCTGAGGGCCAAGAGATCATCCCTGTCTGATGAAAACTTTGATATGCTAATTTTCATGAAGGGCAACATGCATCTCATGGACAAAATGGAGAACGAGAAGAAGAGGGAAAATTAAATTTTATATATATTGTGTTTTTCATTTTTTTTATAATAAAAGTTAACGTTAACGGTTTATCGGTAACTTCCGTTACATGTTTAACGAATTAACGGATTAACGGTTAACGAAGTTAACTTTTTGGTTAACGGATTAGCGGTTAACGAAGTTAACTTTTTGGTTAACGGTGCCCACCACTGTATATATATATATATATATATGTATGGGAATGAACTCAGAATGGTTCCCTGAGGTTTTTTATGATACACACAGACCGTGCATGGAACAAGGAACTCTCCTAGGAAAATTAAATCCACTATAGTCCGAATAAGTAATGGTAAATGACAAATACTATAGTTTTTTCTTTTCTATGATGCTAGCCCGACGTGGGCAACAGGTCACTCGCAAAGAGGTCCCATAAATATAGCTTCCCTCACCAGCTATCTGCAAAGCAGATAGGATCCAGCTTTGGGACAGGATCTAGGGTTTAAAGCAGCCTAGCCCAGCTACATTTAGAACCTCAATATAAGCAAAAGACTCGCTGCCTTCACGTCAGATTGAATACATCAAAGAAAAAGGGGTAACTATTATATTTTTAGCCAAAAACCTAAACTTAAACCTCAACTGGCAGAATTGAGCGTCCACTTTTCAAGGCACATAACATGTCCGTTTCATGATGGGAATACCCCTTTTTCTTTGATGTATTCAATCTGACGTGAAAGCAGCGAGTGTTTTGCTTATATTGAGGTTCTAAATGTAGCTGGGCTAGGCTGCTTTAAACCCTAGATCCTGTCCCAAAGCTGGATCCTATCTGCTTTGCAGATAGCTGGTGAGGGAAGCTATATTTCTGGGACCTTCTTTGCGAGTGACCCGTTGCCCACGTCGGGCTAGCATCATGAAAAAGAAAAAACTATAGTATTTGTCATTTACCACTACTTATTCGGACTATAGTAGATTTAATTTTCCTAGAAGAGTTCCTTGTTCCACGCACGGTCTGTGTGTATCATATATATATATATATATATATGTGTGTGTGTGTGTGTGTGTGTGTGTGTGTGTCTCATGTATTCGGGAGGGCTCGTGCTGCAATTCTTCGTGTATCTTCAAATAAAGTGAAGAATCCGTTCTCTCAGAACGCGTTCATTGTTTCTGATTGCCAAATAGTTCTGGTCTAGACAATGCCTGTCTGATCCCTTTTCGTTAAACTGTAATTTTACACAACTTAAATGAGGTCAAGTGATATGACGTATTTTTGGTAAAATTCAATACCCAGTTAAGGCATAATTCTCGTATAATACTACGCATTAAAAGTATATTAATTTTAATATTTCTTGAGGCACCAACTGGACAAACACAATAAGCCTAATTCTCTTAGGGTCCTGTACAGGGTGTTCGAAAAGTCCCGTCACCCCCTACAAAATGTACATATTGTAATACCAATTTTATTTTTGTGTGATTAATTGAATTTATATGTGATTCATTGACTTTTTTCTTTTGCAGGTATTAGAGTTGTGTGAACAATGGCAGACCGGCTCACTTACACTGAAGGAAAGGATAGCGATGAGCACATGGGCTCATGAAAGGTCACATACGGTACTGGCAAAACGATGCATGATATCCAGAATGATTTCAACACAAGATTCAATAAGGCTGCGCCACCAAACACGACGGTATTACGCTGGGAGAAAAAGCTGTTTGAAACTGGCTCCATGAAGGACAGACCACGGTCGGGAAGACCAACAACGCGAGCAGAACAATGTGAAGGTGTGATTGCATCGGTGGCTCGTTTACCGAAAAAAATCACTTCGGAAACGATCACAAGAACTTGCAGTTCCCATGTCCACAATGAGATATCATATGACAAAAGATCAAAAGATCTCGGCATGAAACCATACTGCCAGTCATTTGTTAATGAATTAAGCGATACAGACATGCAAAAACGAGTAAAGTAATTAATGTAATTAAAGTAATTGTTGCTAGTGACTTGTTTCTTAAATTACACATACCACAAATAAATACAATTAATCCTACAAAAATAAAAATTGGTATTACAATATGTACATTTTGTAGGGGGTGACGGGACTTTTCGAACACCCTGTAAATTTTTAAGTGTGTGTGTGAGAGAGAGAGAGAGAGAGAGAGAGAGAGAGAGAGAGAGAGAGAGGTAATAAAAGTAGCTTCCAGACTAATTAAGGGTAATACATCATATCCGATGATCTGGTTTGGTAATTTCCTATTCAGAAAAAAACAGTAATTATGTAGGTAATATCATATTATAAATCCTAATCATTTAATTACAACAACATTATCATAAATCCAAAAAATCACAAAACAGGATTCGTAAATCCTAATTAAATCCAATTATGAAAGAGAATTTAATTATTATAATTAATACATTCTAAGATTCATAATTGCCCGTTTTGAATTACTTCATTAAGTGCAAAGCACGGATAGGATCACCCCATAAGATGTTTAGAGTTGCTAGTTTATTTTTGTACAGTAATTTAGATTATTCGTCCCTCCTCCCGTACCGAAATTTCAAACGATGCGCAAAATATTTAATGACCCCCCCCCCCCCCCCCCCCCCCCCCCCCCCCCCCGACTCCGCCCTAAAACGCTTAGAAGAAATATGAAGTAAAAAATAGGCATCGCTTTAAATTAAATTGGGTGTTTAAAATTTACAAACTTGTTTCAATTTTTATATTGTAAAAATCCCCCTAATTAGGATGAAAATGAATTAGGCCCTAAATGCGAGAAGGGACCGATTGATTTTTATAAACGTGTTACAATCATTTACAATTTAATTAATAATGTTTTGTTATTTCTACGGCTGAATGCAGTTTATTGCGTATACAATGTTCAAAATTTATTCCCCGCGTGTTTGATCTCTGTATACTATACTTAGATGAGAAGGGATTTGTTTGGGTTCGACTGGGTTTTGTTATGGCAGATAAACGATAAATCATTTCATATAACCGTATACAGTGTGTTATATACAAATAGAATGTTATACACATATAAATATTTTATGTAGAATGTAAATTATCTAAATTCAACGTGTGTAAGCAAAGCTTAAAACTTTCATTTAAATTCAATCCAGGTAAATATATAAAATTTAATAGGCTACATCAGTGTTTATTACCAAAACAGCTATTCCCCTATTTTGAATATTTATTTTTCAGTAAACATTCCTATCAGCGTATATAAAAGTCTCATAACTTCTCACGAAAAACCTTCAATAACTTCTGTAGATATATACTGTACAATCAGATTCCGTACGATTTTAAAATATTTATAGAATTTGCTCTAGCCCAAAAGGTTTCAGAAGAACACACAACCAGTTTATATATCAATATGAAATAGGTGCATATATCAGTATGAAAGTAAATATTAAATATATCAATATCAAAAGACTAATATCTGACGTGAATTGCATTTTGGTTTTTTTTTTTTCTATTTCTGCTTCTTCAATTACATCGTATCTCGGCTGTGAATAAAATGGAGACGACATTACTTTGCCTAAAGCATGCCTACAGAACATAGTTTTAAGATACTAATGTATGCAAATGACTTTTTTTACCGGTTGTATCGAGTTGGAGAGAGAGTTACAGAGTTACGCAGTTAAAAGCTAACAAAGACCCTAAGGTCCACTCTAGGCTAGCCCAAGAAAGAAGTAGAAAAGTTAGAAATAGCAATGAAAAAAACTTATGCCATGCTTGAACTTATAGATTCACACCATGCGTACACTTATCTCGTGTACTCATTTACACATTAGAAGATAGCGGAAGATAAAGGATAGCATGACTACTAAACTGCGTAATCTGATCTACACCATGCACTTTTTTAAGGAATTTTTATTTATTTATTTATGTATAAGAAGTCATCATTTCGTCGTTGCATCATTTCAGCGTAGTCTGCCAAAGCCACCGTACCGAAGATTTATCATGTTGTAATTTATACTGCGTCCTTCGCACAGGGATTATCTAAATAAAGGAGCGCTGGTCAAGAGGGCGCTGCGGCTAACCAGACCTACAATTTAAGAAGTTCCCATGCATAATGGGGAATAATAATAGTCTAAATAATATACATTTTTTTTTTGCGAAATTTTAATGCACAATATTTAAAACTAAAGTTCTACTCTAACTAAGTAGCTTCCCTGAATCTGAGTATGACTATTCGGAAGTTTTGACTCCCACAGTCAAACCTCATCAAGCTTCCCATTATATGATAACCCCCAGTGCTCTGAAACCAGACCAGGCTAGCGCCTCCTACTACATTTATTGCGAAAGAGAACATCGCTACTTTTGTCTAAAACTATAAAACTTTCTCTAGCTAGCTAAGTTAGATATTCCGCGATTTACCTAAAAGGTACTAACATTCCTACACTGTAAACCCAAGTAGCGTCCCAAAAAATTGAAAACATCTATTCGGAAATTTTGGCTTCCGGGTGATCCTATCAAGATTCCCTTCTCTACCAATGGAGTATCATCTGGAAATTCCCAGTGCTCTGAAACCAAACCCGACCAGCGCCTCCTACTACATTCACCAACAAAGGGAACATTATTACTTCTACTCTATCTTAACTAGCCCTCCCTCAAGCAGTACCCTTTTAATAATGAAAAAAGAGAAAGGAAGGAGCAAAAGAAAGAAAGAAGGGGAGAGAGGAGTGGCTTCCCAAAATAATTTAATATACTGTAGGTATTCGGAGGTACTGACTCCCGAAAATTCCCATCTATTACAAACACGTAAATAAAAATAAAAAAGTAAAATATCATTCGAGAACTTTCAGTGCTCTCATACCAGACCTGACCAGCGCCTCGTACTACATTTACGATCAAAAGTGAACATCACCATCTCCAACTCCACTCCAACCAACTACCCTTATAACCCCTCCCCCCTTTGGAGGCTTATTCGGAAGTTTTGACTCCCGAGCGTTCTCATAATGACAACACACAGTGCTCTGTAACCAGACCAGACCAGCGCCTCCTACTACATTTACATCTTTAGGGAAATCACTGAGAGAGAGAGAGAGAGAGAGGAGAGAGAGAGAGAGAGAGACTGAAGAACTTGTATATTTATTCATAATTAACTGGTTAGTTTAATGAGGTATTTACATAATTCATAAAAATGTGCTGCAGCATTTAAGAATACCTATTATAATGTTAAAGCCTAAATTTATTGAGGAAGGACACATGTCTGTGACTAAAATGCATAATATCAACACATTTAAGCACAGTACTCACTCAGTTATCCGTGACTGAGGGGCGGTCCATGATCACGGATAATCCGATTTCGCGGTTAACTCAGGATACGCTGCTGGTGGGAGAGTGGTGCAGCCACTGCGGCCGCCATCACTGACTGGCCTCCCGCCTCACGCGCTACCACACAGTATTATTCTATTACAGTATAATAAACAGTTAAGTGGTTTCTTGGTTTCTACTCACCATAAGACTCGAAAGTTATCCGCTCCCGGAGATTGTAACTCCTCCTTCTGCTAATATTGCGCGGAGACTGAGGCGCGTTGTGTGGGCTGGCGGGTGGGGAGGAGCCGCGGATGTAAACATCGCACCAAACCACCGGTATCATGATCACGGATAAGCGCAGAATGGTCACAATTAGTAAATCACAGTTAATTCGATTCGCGGTTGAGTGAATCACGGATAACTGTCTGAGTACTGTATTAGTAAATAAACAGAAAAAATACCAATCATGATGGGATTATCTCTCCTATACTAACTATTATATATTTACCCAACGAAAATACCAGCTACCTCCCATAACAAACAACATACAAGTACACACAACACAAGTAAAGAAGCAAACAATTAAAAACAATTAAAAATGCGATAACAAACATTATATATATATATATACAGGGCGTCCCAAAAAAATGCATACACACTTTAAATACTTATAAAGGCAGTGTTTATTAAAATACATTTCATTTTCAAAATTAAATAATGTCTGTAGATTCTATTACATTGTTTTGTCAACGCCTGTTTTCAAACTGACGTCCGTTCTGGTCCAGGCACTGCTGATAACGCGAAGCAATGGAATCGCAAACATCACAAAACATTTCGTTTGGTATTTGTGTGCATTCTTGTTCAATGGCTGCTCTCAATTCAGCGACTGTTGCAGGTTTTATAGCGTAGACTTTGTCTTTTAAGTATCCCCATAAAAAACAGTCTAGTGGTGTGAGGTCTGGTGAACGCGGAGGGTATTCTACGAAACCCCTTCGTCCAATCCACATCCACATCGTGCCAAGTACCACTCGCAATACTCCACTCTTCGGTCCGGATCATCTTCATTAATAGCATGGACTAATCTTGGAATGTAACTTTTCCATTGACAGCGCTTCAAAATGCGTTGGACAGACGATTCTGAAATTCCTACCTCACGACTCGCTTGCCGCACAGATTTTCTTGGACTTTGGTGATACGTTTCCAGTACTCTTTCTTGCTTTGTGGGGCTTGTCGATGTCCGTGGTCTTCCGGAACGCTTCTTGTGGACATTCTGAACAGTTCCATCGGCTTCAAACTTATCTCTAATTCGAGTGATGGTAAGTCGCGTTGGCGGATCTGTTTGAAACTCCCTCCTTAACTGCCTTTGCACTTCAACTGCGTTTTCACACTTCCAGTAGCATTTTAGAATGAATTTCCTTTGTTCAAAGCTTAGTCTGACTGCCATTATTAATTCTAATGGGTTTAACTTGGAAAGAAAGAAACATCAATTGAGCTATCAGCTGTTAAAGTGTGTATACATTTTTTTGGGACGCCCTGTGTATATATATATATATATATATATATATGGGATGAATTTCACAATAAAACACGTGAAATGAATGAATGCTGCAAACCCACAAGGAAAAAGAAAACGATTCCAAGGCCTTTCGTGTATTCAAAGCTACACCTCGTCAGGGAATGAAGTTAAAAGGCGAGAAGCCCATATATATATACAACGTACAGGAAAAACAAAACAATTAGCACATACTTAACAAGGGTTAATGAGAGGCAAAAGAAATTTAACATGATATCGTCAATTTATAAGTCCCCGAGCTGTTATTGAAATTGTTTTTAAAATGAATAAATGCACATTCTAGAATATTTCGTTCTATTATATCTCTGTTTTTAACAAGCGCTTTAGAACTATCCCACTTGATGCTATGGTTACATCTATACATATGGTTAAATAAAGCATTGGAAGTACTAGCTGTTCTACAAGCATATTTATGCTGTTTTACCCTAATATCTAACGTTTTACCGGTTTGGCCTATATATACTGAGTTACATTGTGTACATCCGATCGAATACACACAACCAACAACATTATCAGGGCTATTCTTTATTAGGCGTGATTTAACAGTATTATTATACTTAAAGATTACATTAATGCCAATTGCTTTAAGTACAGTTGGAAGGTATTGAAAATTAACATGGTAAGGTAGGCTAAGGATATTTTTACGCTGAAATTCCTTTACATTACATTATTATAATACCTATTCTTGGCTTTCTTAAGACAGTTATCTAAAAATGAAATAGGATAACATAATTTAGTACCAATATTCATGATATTGCATAACTCGGAATCTAAAAATTCAGGACTGACAACTCTCAATCAATGCTCGAAGAAACATAGCAGAGAAAATAGAGGATTTAATCGAATGATGATGGTCAGAATAAAAATGCACGTAAGAGTTATTATTAGTAGGCTTACGGTAGACTTCATATTTGAACTGATTAGAGCATCTCCAAATTTTTAGATCAAGAAAAGGTAGGCTTCCCTCATTTTCTTTTTCAACTGTAAACTTAATAGATGGGGCTAAATTGTTGAGCCTACCAATTCGATTTCCTTAGGAAGTGTTATAGTGAAAAAGTCATCCCAAAATCCCTGCTTGGAACACGATACCGTATGTTGGACGATACGCCGTTCGGTGACACCGAAAGGATTATTTTAAAGAAACATATTAATATAGCCCGCATTGAAGTGAAGAACGCCTTCAGAGAGTCCGAAGTAAGAAAAAATATATTTTTTTCCACCGTTCCTCATGCGTGGAGAAGTACACTTTTGGATGATATTTACAACAACTTACGTAGAAGATGCAGAACTCAGAATAGGAAATTAAACAATAGACTGGAGGATTTAATTCATAATAGTTACTGGACTAAAAAAAGTGATTTTAGTAATATTGTTAACTTGTCGTCCCAAGAACTAGACTTCAATATGAAATGTGCGTTAGGTTTTGGATTAGGTTTCTCAGTCCCAAAAAAGCCCAGCAGTTTACTGATTGCTAAGTCTTTTATTAATTTTGAAAAACACAGTAATATTTCCGAAAGTGAGGTGACTTTAGCAAAAGGTTGTGTGTATAGTGCTTTTAATACGAAGTTTGAATCGAATTATCCTTTGAGGTTTGAAAAAGCCCTAAAAACACTGAAAAATAATGATTCATTACATATTACTAAAGCGGACAAATCCAATTCGATCGTCATCATGGACAAAAACAGTTATGTTGAAAAGATGAATACGTTATTAAGTGATCGTGACACGTACAAACCTCTAAATAGAGACCCATTGGAGGATGTTAATAAAATGTTTAACAGAAAATTAAGAGAAATATTAAAAATAACTATAATGGGCTTTCACAGCAGTTTCTTAGTATTAATTCGTCACTACCATATCTGTACGGCTTAGTAAAAACACACAAAGTTAATAATCCCATGAGGCCTATTGTTAGCTCAGTGGGCTCCGTAACCTATAAGCTATCGAAATGGTTAGTTAGTTTATTAACACCATTAGTTGGCTCTGTTTCTGAGTCACATATTGTAAATAGCATGGATCTTATTGACAAACTGAAGTTCCCTAATGACCCTAATTTCAAATTGGTAAGCTTCGATGTATGCTCGCTATTCACAAAAGTCCCTGTTGATGACCTACTTGATTTCTTAAAAGATAAGATTTCTGAATATTCTTTCCCTGTTCAACACAACACTCTTATTGAGTTAATTAAGCTGTGTGTCAAAGATTGTAAATTTCAGTTTGAAAATAAGTTTTATGTTATGTCGTTTGGATTGGCTATGGGAAATCCCCTTTCACCTGTACTAGCTAATTTATATATGGAATTTTTTGAAAGTAGAATTTTGCCTACGATTGTTAATTTTAAACCTGGTTTGGTACAGGTATATAGATGATATTTTATGCCTTTGGCCTAATAATTTGGATGTGGACTTATTTCTTGGTAGGCTCAACAATTTAGCCCCATCTATTAAGTTTACAGTTGAAAAAGAAAATGAGGGAAGCCTACCTTTTCTTGATCTAAAAATTTGGAGATGCTCTAATCAGTTCAAATATGAAGTCTACCGTAAGCCTACTAATAATAACTCTTACGTGCATTTTTATTCTGACCATCATCATTCGATTAAATCCTCTATTTTCTCTGCTATGTTTCTTCGAGCATTGAGAGTTGTCAGTCCTGAATTTTTAGATTCCGAGTTATGCAATATCATGAATATTGGTACTAAATTATGTTATCCTATTTCATTTTTAGATAACTGTCTTAAGAAAGCCAAGAATAGGTATTATAATAATGTAATTGTAAAGGAATTTCAGCGTAAAAATATCCTTAGCCTACCTTACCATGTTAATTTTCAATACCTTCCAACTGTACTTAAAGCAATTGGCATTAATGTAATCTTTAAGTATAATAATACTGTTAAATCACGCCTAATAAAGAATAGCCCTGATAATGTTGTTGGTTGTGTGTATTCGATCGGATGTACACAATGTAACTCAGTATATATAGGCCAAACCGGTAAAACGTTAGATATTAGGGTAAAACAGCATAAATATGCTTGTAGAACAGCTAGTACTTCCAATGCTTTATTTAACCATATGTATAGATGTAACCATAGCATCAAGTGGGATAGTTCTAAAGCGCTTGTTAAAAACAGAGATATAATAGAACGAAATATTCTAGAATGTGCATTTATTCATTTTAAAAACAATTTCAATAACAGCTCGGGGACTTATAAAATTGACGATATCATGTTAAAATTTCTTTTGCCTCTCATTAACCCTTGTTAAGTATGTGCTAATTGTTTTGTTTTTCCTGTACGTTTGTATATATATATGGGCTTCTCGCCTTTTAACTTCATTCCCTGACGAGGTGTAGCTTTGAATACACGAAAGGCCTTGGAATCGTTTTTCTTTTTCCTTGTGGGTTTGCAGCATATATATATATATATATATATATACCGTATATATATATATATATATAATATATATATATATATATATATTATGCAGGAAGGAGGAGACAAGGGCGAGCGCCCATAAAAATGTAAAAATGCCCCACCCACCCCTGTAAGAAGGAGAGAGCCGAAATTAAGTTCTCTGAGGCTCATAATGCCTTTTTTTAATTCTGAGAAGATTGTGTAGTGTGTAAAATGCATGTATATGTAGTGAAGAATTGAGGAAGAAGTGTGCGTTTGAGAGCATGCTGGACTGCTCAGTGCTCACACGGTAGATGAGACACGGGAAAAGATAAGCCAAACGTGCCCTTCCTTGGAGTACTTCCCTAGTCGATTGGTATCTACAATTTCCTCCTCCATAAAGGGACGAAACTTACACAAAACAATGGACGCTGATTTAAATATTCTTTGGCCTACGATAATACAAAGCATGGTTGTTGTTGTTGGTTAGCCGATCAGCCCACCCTGATCCAGGAAGCCGGCGGCACGCAGGTAACCGATCGCCCTCTCCGGAGAGGTTCAGCGCACTAGTGATGTTGTGTTGTGCTCTATGTTGTGCTAGAGCGGTACAGTCTGTCATAATGTGTTCAATTGTTTGTGATGAGTACTGGTACAGGTGCCAGATGTCGTTTGTGGAGTTGTCTAGTCTATGTTTATATGTCTAAGTTGGGGTGATGTCCACATCGGAATCATGCTAAGTTAACTCGAGCCGATCTGCTCAGGCTGGTCTCTGACCTGTCAATGGGTGGCGGCTTCGCACCTAGGACCGCATTCGGACCGAGTCGTGTCAGTGCTTTGTGGGTTAGGTATGTGTGTGTATGTGTTTTCTGTACTGTGTGATTTTGTGATGTCTGTGGGGCGTGGTATGGAATGGAGTATTTGGTTATAATGTCTCTCTGGTGTTACCTTAATGGTGCGAGGTGTTGGTGGATGATTGTACATGTAGTGGCAAGGGTGTTGTGGGTTAGTTGTCGCTGCTGCCATGAATTGTGTTCCCCTCATGTCTAAATGTTCCCTAACTTTCAGTATTTTTGTTTCTGTGTGCAGGTGTTCTATTGGTGATGTTTGAGTACATCCTTTAATGATACGAAGTGCGTTGTTTTGTATTGTCTGTAAGGTGTTTATGTGTGTGTTTGAGATACTGGGTGCCCAGCATGAGCTAGCATAGTCCATAACTGATCGAATATATTGTTTGTATATGAGTGATGTTGTTTCCTGCTGGTGTCCAAAGTTTGTGCCTGTTAGTACCCTAAGCGTGTTAAGTCTTGACGTACATTTGTTTTTAATGTCCTGAATGTGGTTTGCAAAAGATAATGATGTGTTGCATGTGACCCCAAGTATTTTGGTCCTGTGAGTGTGTGGAATGTTGGTGTTGTTTAGTGTAAGCTGTGGAGCTATCTGTTGTTCTTTTGTGTTGCTTGTTAGCAATGTGATGGTGGATTTTGTGGGCACTACTTTGAGTCTATTGTGTGTGAGCCAGTCTTGTATACTGTTTATGTATGTTTGTAGGTTATTTGTAGCGGTGTCGATGTTGTTGTGGGTGGATGTTAGAGTGATGTCATCTGCATATGATGATAATGTAAGCTTGTTATCTATGGGTGTTGGAATGTCATGCATGTATAAGTTGAACAGTGTTGGTGAGAGAACAGAGCCTTGAGGGACCCCGTTCGGAAAAAGCTTGTTTTTGGATGACTTGCCATTAAATGTGACATGTGAGTATCTTCCTGAAAGATAGTTGCTCAGCCATCTTTTAGTGTTATTGTGCATGTTTGTGTTGAGTACTTTGTTTATGAGAGGGAAGCGTGGGATAGCATCAAATGCTTTACTAATGTCTATTGTTGCTAATAGTGTACGTTGAGCTGGTCGTCTGGAGTTGATGCCATCCATGATGTGCTGCGTGAGTTTAGTGAGTAATGTCGTGGTTGAGTGGTGAGGTCTGAATCCATGTTGAGTAGGCGTTGTGTGGGTTGGTGATTTGTAAGATTAGTCTTTCTGTTACTTTGGAACGTGTGCATAGTAAAGTAATGGGTCTATAGTAAACTGGTTCTGTTGGATTTTTGTTTGGTTTGAGTTGTGTAATAATTTTACCTTGTTTCTATATGTCAGGAATAATACAGCGTTGGTATGAATATGTGCTGATGTTTGTGAGAGCTAGTATTCCCTGTGGGCCCAAGTGTTTAAGGTGTATGTTTGATATGTTGTCTGGTCCAGTAGCCTTCGAATTCTTAATGTTTTTGATGATGTTGGTGGTCTGGTCTGTATTGAAGGGTGTAATGGTCGTGTCGAGTCTGCAGGTTTTCTTGTGTCTGGCTGTTTGTCTACCTGCGTGTTTCTGGTTGTTGTCTCTGTTTAAGTGACTTATCTTTGCGTAGTGATTAACTAGAATGTTAGCTTGTTGTGTATATGTTGGGATATTATTTTGGTTGCGACAGATATCCGCGTGTTAGGTGTGAATGCCGCTGTTAGGGAGTGGGTAATGCTGTTTATAGTCTTGTATAGCCTGAATGTATCTGTGGAATGGTTTTGTGTTGTTATGAATCCCCTAAATGTTTCTGTTTGTTTTTCTTTAAGTTTGTTGTTTATTTCTGTTGAGCTGTTGTATCTGCTGTTTTATGGCTTTTGTGTATGGTGTTTGTGTGTTACGTTTGAGGTTGTTACGTTGCCTTATGAGGTGGGCTATTTCTTTAGTGTAATTTGGGTTGTATTTCCTAATGTTGCCCTTGGGTATGTATTTGTTTGCATTATTGATCATCTGATTAAATGTCTTGAGTGTTGTATTGATGTTTATGATGGGTGTGCTGTTTAATGTGGTGAATTGTTCCCAGTCTGTATTTTGAACTGTTCCCAATCAGCTTTCTTGTAATTTCTGTAAGTGTGGCTAAGGCTGTTGGGGCAGAGTGTAGAACGTGTTGTAATGATGATGGGCAGGTGGTCTGATGACAGTTGTTTTCAGTGTGTATCTGTTGCTAGTGAGGGGGAACAGAACGTTATGTCTGGGGAGGAGTTTGAGTAGCCTGCTTGATGTGGTATGCGTGTATGTTCTTCTGTATTGTAAAGAATGAAGAGGCTGTTTAGTTGTGTGGCTGTGTTGGCGCCTCTGGTGTTGCTTTGGTTGTGCAGGTACCAACTAGTGTCTTTAGCGTTGAAGTCTCCTCCTAAGATGACATTAGTGAGAGAGGCCAGATTGTGTAACTGTGGATTGTAATTGGCTGGAACCTGAGGTGAACTATCTGGTGGATGTAAATGTTGATGAGTGTGGTGTTGTGTTTTGCGCGTGTTTTAATGTTAACTGCCTGTATTTCAATCGTGTTATCTGCTTGGATTGTGTTTGTAATGTTTTGGTGGCATCAGTGTAGCTAATGTTTTTACGTATGTAAGTGATGAGTCCACCCCCGTGACCCCCAGTACGATCTTGATGGATCGCCGTGAAGGCAGGGATGGTGGGTGTTTTGTGTGTGCGTTTTAGTTTTGTTTCCTGTATAAGCGTTATGTGAATGTTTTATTTATGTACGAATTCCCTAAGCTGCATGATTTTGTTTGTGAGGCCATCTACGTTGTACTGTAATATGTTAATATTTTGCTTCTGTATGTGTCTCATGGTCCTATTGTGTCTATGTTTTTGTGGATGATGACATGTGTAAGTTGTAGTGGGGCCTGGATTAGTCTTAATGTCGCCGGAGAGTAAGAGTAGTCCGGGGAGTACGCAATGAGTACTTGTAGGTTATCTCACCCCAACCAATTTTGACAGAATATTTTCGTTAAAACTAACGAAAATATCACGACTTAACCTAACCAATTATCAAGGGCGTACAGTTGATCTATTATTAATTATAACATTGTTTGTTTCTGGAATAGTATTTACTATTTACTAATAGATCAACTGTACGCCCTTGATAATTGGTTAGGTTAAGTCGTGATATTTTCGTTAGTTTTAACGAAAATATTCTGTCAAAATTGGTGGTGGGGGGGAGATAACCTACAAGTACCCGCAATTGCTCACCGTAAATGAAAAAATAGCATGCTGGTATAGGTCCGGTCCCGGGAGCCGATCGGTACTCTGACCGTGCCACGCAACAGGCCGTCGACTGCCAGTCTGGCCAACCGTAGACAGCCCGCTGCACGGAAATTCGAGGGAGTTTGGCCACCAGCGCGTTGATGTTTTGGTTTGACGTCGCCTCTTCTTCGCGTTGACGTGTCACGCGCTGGAGGGTACAACCACTGTTAGAAGCTTCCTCGTCAGCTGCTAACTGTCGACATACGTTGAGGTTTTTAGCTCCTTCCTATCAGTTTCTTATTATCTTTCGTCAAAATGTGCTGTTTAATACTGTCATTTCTTTTTGTACCTTATTTTCTTTATTAATTTGTCCAACAATTTGGGATTGGAAGTATATAAAGAAATTATTTCCGGTCCTGTCCTTCAAATGTTATGATAAAAAGTTCTTTTCAGATTTTCTTTCAATCAAGAATAAAGAGAATGAATTCTTTACTAAATTTTGCTTTATCCTTTCTATCTCTTTATGAAAAAATTGTAGTTGGAGCTCTGAAGTTGATCACTTAAACGCGTTGCTGGGACTCCCTAGACTTAGTTGATAATATCTTTGTTGGAGATTACTTCTCCACCAGTGATCACAGGCAGAGGAATCAATGGCAACAGTTGATGATATT